>VDFB02330595.1:0-47157 GCA_007258455.2 Sequoia sempervirens | reverse complement strand
TATAATTTAAAATAGATTAATTCATCTATTTTTATTTTATAGTCCCAAATAGGTGGATTAAATTATTCTACTGTTAAACAAATCTTGTACAATGTAATGTCCCTTTTTTGAAATGAAACCAAGTTGAAACTCAAATGCTCATCATTCATTTCCCATGGGCCTTGGGGATTTTTCTCTTGGAAAATAGGAGTATAATAATAACTCAAGAGGATATTAATGTCATAAAAGGGGCCACTTAAGTGTTGGCATAGAGACCAAGAAATATTTATTCTGCAAATGGGGCAACCATTGTGCTAGTTGAAAGGGATCAATTTGATATTGCAAAGGAAATATTTACACAGGTACAAGAAGCTGCTATAGGAAATATCTTTGTTCAGATGCCTGATGTGTGGGTAAATCTAGCACATGTTTACTTTGCACAAAGACAATTTCCACTTGCAGTGAAATTTTTTATGCTGCAAATGGGGTAGCCATTGTGCTAGCTGAAAGGGGTCAATTTGATATTGCAAAGGAAATCTTTACACATGTACAAGAAGTTGTTGCAGGAAAAATATTTGTTCAAATGCCTGATGTGTGGGTAAATCTAGGATATGTTTACTTTGCACAAGGACAGTTTGCGCTTCCAGTGAAAATATATGAAAACTCTTTGAGGAAATTCTATTTTGGTACTAACACCCAAATTTTATTATATTTAGCTCGAACACATTATGAAGCAGAACAGTGGAAAGATTGTAAAAGAAAATTATTAAGAGCAGTAGAACATTACTAAGAGTTGTAGATTGTAATGAGAGTTTTGAATTTTTGTTTAATGTAATGAGGGTTTCAAATTACCTTTGAATTTGCTACAGAGGGCGTGCCCAAATCCGATTTCACTATAGAGGGCCTCAGAAAATTCAAATTTGTTGCAGCAAACTCAAAATTCCTTGCCCTTGCCTACCTTTTTAGAAGTCTCCAAGGTCCTCTCTGAATCCTTGTCGCCCATGCAAGTAGCTGCTATAACTAAGCAAAATGCCTCATACCAGGCTAATGAATTAAGTGAGGTCAAGAGAGATGAATGAATCTACAATGAACAAGATGAATGAATTTGCAATGAAAGTGAATAATCGTGCCAATACATTATGCACATGAATACATTGCGCCAATAATTGGCCTAATTTTTTTTCAAATTTTTTGTCTAATTTGGATTTGATGACTAACTATTTAGTCATTTTTATTTCTATGACTAAATATTTTTTTAGTTAACAACCAAATTAGTCATTTATTTACTCATTTATAGCTGAGTTGCAAAAATGAGTAGAATTTAGTCATTTTTAGTTGTTGTGACTAAAAGTTTTAGTCACGTTGTCATTTATTTTCCAAATTCTGCTAGTGTAAGTTTATAAGGCTTATGTTTCTTACCTAATTGACCAACTATTTGTTATGGAGGTGGAGGATCTTGATAACCTAATCCCTTTGTATCTTTTGATGGTATTTTCTCCAAAATAGAATGGACTTCATGTTCATTGTTGTTGTCACATGCTTTATTTTTCAAAATCCTAAAGCCTTTTCCATAAGCTTGTTCCAAATCAATGGATGTATTTGTAACCTTGTGTTCATATGATGGAGGGTTGGTTGATGTACTTTCCTTGTGATTGTTATAGATAGGTTTCTCTATGCATATTGTTTGAGGTATGCCTTGTGGTTCAGTTTTGGGATGTAACAAAGCGAATGCTTCAAGTGGTGGCATGGTAGGATGTTGTTAGAATGGAGTAGTAAGCCATTGCATTAACAGATAAAAGGTTGCATTATTTTCAAGGTTATGCAAGGATTGTTGTATGAACTCATGCATGCTCTCTTCATCTTGACCTATGACATCAAGAAGACTTGTGATAGGAGAAGGTGTATCATTAATGTCATTATCAAAGAATTATCATCACCAAACACACAACTTGAAACATCAACTAGGGATTTCAAGGACATCCAAATTTTACCAAAACACATATCCACGATAAAAAATTTGCAATAAGAATCAGATTGTTAAATATCAAGTTAAGAGAACTAAAATAACGACCCCTGACAGAGCTACATGAGATTATTCTATCATTGAAAGTTGACTAATGCCTAGATAACAAGCCAGGGTCGCCCAATGGTGAATGAGTCCTAGTCAAGGGTTTTGAAAAATCAAAATATGACTGTAAACTATACTATTTAATAATATTGATTCTACTTTCAAATAGTTGAAACAGTAAATAATTTTCCAAATTTTGCTTAATGTATTCCAATTTGATGCAAAATGCAAGTACGCAATGATTTTGAAGATTTTTGAACAAATTTTATTGCAATTTTTAGATATGAAATGTAATAATTGACTTCTTGTAATATGTAGAGACATGAAAATGATAATTTTGAATGCAAATGTTGATCTTAAATAATGCACTTTCTTTCACTAAATGAACTAGATGCAAAATGCTTTATAAAATACAGTTACTGATTTCAAAACAGAGGTATTCAAGTATAATGCAACTAAGCAAATAGAGATAGAACAGTGTGAAGATGTTTGCTAAGACACCTATACAAGGACAAGGTCGCCCAGGGGTGACTGATTCTTTGTTCAGGGTTTCAAAAATTCAAAAGCTAAATATCAAGATTGATGTTGAAGGTTATTGTTCCTATCCACAAATAGGTTTGACAATGACTATTTTTTCAAAAAAAATCAATGTAAACAAAATGAAAATGTATGACAATTTTGAAACAAAATGGAAGTTTTGTATAAGCAATTTTGAAATGAAAATTTGATCTAAATGACTAAAACACACTACAATGCAACCTATGATGTAATGTGTATGCAATATTTTTGAATTTTTATGATTTTTATAATGCAATATGTAACCCTAATGAGAAATGCAAAACAAAATGATGTAAAATCTAGATCTAGGATTTGGGAGACTATTAAGTCAGAAAGCTATGATGCAAGAAAGTCAGGTTCACCAAAATGAAACATAAAAACCTGGTACACCCTAAGTTTAACACTCAAGACCTAGGGTTATTTTGTTTTTTTTATGATTTCATTAAGATGTAAATCAACAAGGTGCATAGATTGAATTTCAACCTCCTAGGTGAGTCAATTAGACCTCGATCTACATCTATTTGAGGATAGGAATGATTTGAAATGATTAAACTAAATAAAATAAATGACCTAGCATGATAAATGCAATTTTTTGAAGATAATCAGACATAAACAAAATTTTGCAAGTGGATCTAGAAAGTGCAGACTTATAGGTACCTGCCACCAAAAGTCAGATTTGAGTGTTGTAGCAGGACTGGGTCGCCCCTGGGCGACTGTTTCCTTGGTAGGGTGTCTTTATCAATTTTCAGGGTCCTCTAGTGCTAGATCTAAACTTCTATTTTCTGCTTGTCCTATTGTCAGAGTGTCGTCAGTAAATTCTATAATCGAGTTTCTATGTCTTGACAACTTTAATGACAACAAATGCAACAATGCAAAATATATCTTCAAACTCTCTTCAATCCTCTTTAAATCTACAACCCATAGATTCACAAAGAGAGAAGATGTTGTGCCATATAGGGACTTGCCTTAGTTGAACCACGTGTAAGTGTTCATTAGCAATGTTAATGATAAACCGATAATGGAAAGGAAGGAAATGATAAATGAAAAAAATGTTGCAACTCACCACCCTTCAATGGCTTCCTTGAAGAACTGAAGACATTCACATCACTTCAAGGATTTGGATCTTGCTTGAATGCTTGAATTCTTGAATGCTTTGGAGATCTAGAACAATGTTAGCCTTCACAAAACGTGAACATGAACACACATAGAATATGACATGATATTGGATCTCGAATTGTTTTAATAAACTCTGACAATGTTGCTCTTGACAATAATATTTTCTCAATTGTGTGTCTTAATGCTTCTTATATTTCAAATGAAAAAATACTAGTTATTTATAGGTGCTAATCTAAATTCCAAAAAATTAGATTCTAAAAACCGACACTTCATATTTGAAATTTGGATATTAAAATACCACCAAAAACATATTTAAATTTGGGTTGCAAGTAAGAAGGGGTACCATGGGCGACTGGGTGCTGGCCCAAAATTCCAAAATACTCAAAGTTGAAGATAATTTAATGATTGAATGAATTTTTTTAATAATTGTCCTTCTTCAGAAAATGATAAAAAATACACTTTGAAATGCATAATTTTAAAAATTAGAAGCTTAATTAAGTCCAATAAATTAGAAGGCCAAAACATAATGTGAAATTGTATGTGTATATAATTTTCTATGGTACAATATGTTAATAGAGTTACATATAAATAAAACCAAATCAATAACTGAAAATGACTACAAAAGTACTAACAAAAATAGAGGAAGTTGTGTCTCTTCTAATAAAAAATGGTTTTCCCTATAAAATCAACATCTAGATAGCAAATAAATATCCTATTACATTAAATTTTTATTGATTATTATATTATCTATATCAAATTAGTTTTTATTAATCCTATATCATTCCTCATTCTACATTCTCCTATTTCCCATTTCCATATCTATATCAAATTGTGCTAGATAGTCTTATTACATCAAATCATTCAAGAGGAGTATGTGAATGATAAATGATGAATGTTTTAGGGCATAAGAGTTTAAGAAAAGTGTAGATGGTATATTAGCTTGCCATCCAACTATCTCGACTCATTATGAACTTTGTTTCCTTGAAAACTAAAAACTAAAAATCCATCCTCTATAAATATGGGAAACCATGTGAGAATCATTCCTATAAAAACTATCATGTTGAAATACTATATGCCTATGATGAATTCCTCTTTCTTCTTATGCAACTCATATTTGAATACTAGAAAAAAATAAGAATGAAAGCATAAAAATGATTAATGTATTTGAAAATTTAGGCTCAAATAATTTAAAAATGGTTTAATTAGTTTAAAGTGTGACTATGCTGACATAAAATCAATTGAAAAGGTGATTTTTTTTTCTATTATAAGACTTATCATCTTAATTGACAGTTCATCATAGCATAATATACTATATTAAAAATATATTAAAATAATGATATGATGTCTTAGGCATGCCAATTTCTTTGGAGAATAACCACTACCCAAAAAAAATGGTATATTTTTAAGATAGCTGAACAATTTGAATATAAGGTTCATATAAAATAAAGGATAAGGTTTACCCTTTGGAATATATATTTTTTTAATAGTAAAGGTGACTAGTGAAATCTCATTGTTTGGATGTGAAGTAATTTGTTATATTGATTTTAAAAGTTTAAGGTTTGAAAAACATATGGGAGAAACAAGTAATTTGCTTTTTAGTGTAATCAGAGTTTAAAATTAATTTTTTCTTTTAAAGGAATATATTTTTATTACAATAGTGAAGTTGGAAGTTGTTTAACAAAATTCATAAGAACTATTTTGAATATATAATTTTAAGGTTTAAAATTTATTTGAAGTGTAAATGAGTATAAGATATCATGTCTCATTTCCAATCAATCTAAGTCTATACTTGTGTCTTCCTTATCTTTATACGTTGTGTGTTTTCCCTTCTTGAGTATGCATTTTATTCTAACTCTACTCTTCCATTCTTCCTATCATAGTTTCAGACTTCTCCATCTTGTCATGCCTTTTGTTTGTCACCCATCTTGCAATTGTATTTTTCATATTTCTCCATCATGTCATGCATGTTGCTTGACCCCCAATACCTTGTAATATGGTTTGAGTCTTGTGATATGGCTAATCCTTGATCCCCAATATCTCTTTCTATATCTACATTCCCCATCTAACTTCGTAGCATGTGTTGTATTATTCTTAATAGTCTTTTTGGCACCATCATTTTCAAAGCAAAATCTTTATCATCCATGATCACTATTCAAATTCAAAGTTATAGGTGTGCATAGTGGCTAACCTCTTTTGTTTGTGTAAGATATAAATGAGAAAATGATTTCATATGGACCATCAAGGAAACTTAATCAAATTAATTTTAGAATATATTTTGAGTACATTTGTTTAAGTGTAAGAATCCTAGGACAAAATCCTAGCAATTTTAGAGTGTGATCTCATATAGAGTTTGTATTCGAGCTTCATTAGATGCAAACTTTAGTTGTATTATATTGATATGATTTTCCGTTGTTGTTGTACTTAATGATATTGTAGAGCTATTTGAATGTAATACAACCATTATTGTAACAAGAAAGAGATAATGATTTGTACCTATTATTTTTTGTTCATTATGATAAAAAGATTGAGAGTTATTTCTATCATTTACTTTTTGAAATGTAATGTTATTGTTGATGCTTAAACAATAATTTAATATGAGTTATCTAAGATTTGAGCAAATGCTAGAGTCAATAGTGTTATGCAAGTAATAAGTGTTTGTAGAAGGTTAAGAATTGAATTTGCATTATTATTTTGGTTTGAGATACTATACTTTATTAGAGTTAGCGATCTTGGTAGCTTTTGTATTTAGAATTCAACTTTGCATGTTTTAGTTTTATGCAATATAGTGATAGAAAAACTAGATATATCACTTGATGGAGATAAGGAAATAAGGTTGATTTGTAAAGAGTATAGAGACTTAATAATCTCCAAAATAACCCATTGCAAAGAATAATAGTATGGTAGAAAGAGAGGAGAAGAAATATAGATGATAACCTAGATGGTTAGGATGAATTTTTTTTATACGATGTCACAATTGATTCAAAAGATGGATAGTAATATGAATGCTCCTAGAAAGCCAACAAATGAAGTTATTACGAGGGTAATAATATAGATTCCACTTAGATCCACACATAAAAGACTATTATTTTTTAAATTACAAGACCAACCTAACGTAAATTTTTGAATAATGAATTAGAAGCTCCAAAACTAGAAGCCCAAAAGTCATTATTTGATGATACTAGGGCTTTTCATATAGAATACAAAGCTCTCCCTAAGGATATCCAAAGTGAAATGTTACTCACCAATTATATGACCATGAATAAGTAATTTTATGGTTACAACCCTAAGCCTATGCCACAAGCCTTTTGAAGAGATGTGCAACAAGATTTGGGGAACTTGATGCTATGATGAATCTAAAAAATGTTTAGCTTGTGCATGGTACATAAGCTAGACACATGCCTATCTCTTAGAGTGATGACTAAAGATGAAGTAATCAAATTTTCCATGTTGTATTTCGAGGGTACTACACATGAGTGGTGGTACCATTGTTTGATCACTTAGGGTTGTAGATCTATCACCTCATATGATGAATTCTACAAAATTTTGATTGAAAGGTTTTATTGAAATGATAGTGAAGTTTATTTCAAAGATTTGACTTAGCTCAAATATTATGGTTTAGTGGATAACTATGTAACATTTAGTTTCAAAAGTTCTCAATGATTGTGCCAAACATCATAGAGAATTTTAACTATGCTCTTTATTGAAGATCATTAACTATGTAATTCCCTAATAGAACAATTTTTTTATTGAAACAACAATGATAGCACTGATAAATCAACAAAGAAATGTTGCACTTACACGACAACGTGCACACAAGTGTCACAATGACATAACACAAAAGACAACAAGGAACTTCACCATTGTATAAATTGTTGCAAGATGGTGTGTCCCTTGGTCTTCTCTGTGCAATGTGATGCTTGGGTTCGTGACTTGGCTTAACCACCTCTTGTGGATCTTGTATAAATCTGGCAGTTGTATTAGGCATTAACATGTTGATCTTTTGGTGCAACAACCACCAATGTAACAATTGGTATTAGAACCAAGGTCATAGGTTTGAACCCCTTGCTTGCATTGGGGGGGATTTTTGTATGATGGTGTGTCCCTTGGTCTTCTTTGTGCAACACGACACTTGGGTTCATGGCATGGCTTAAATTCCTCTTCTGGATCTTGTATAAATCTAGTGGTTGTATCGGGCATTAATAGGTTGAAATTTTGGTGCAATGACAACCACCGATGTAACATAAGCAAGGTGGTGACAACAAAATACTAACCACTCATGGGATAAATCCACTATGATGAACATACGAGAGAGAGAGAGAGAAGAGAACACCTACATGATGATTGGTTACTAAACCACAATCGTCTTCTAATGCAACACCACATTGAGATAGGATGAGGGAAAAATCAACCTCCAATCCACATCTAGACATAATTCACAACTCTAAACATAGATTCAACCCTCCATAAGAGGTTTCATAACTAAGAGGCACAACTCACCATAAATTGGAACAACGACAAGATGCTTCCAAAAAACCACACTTCCCAAGATGTCTCGTCGCAACATGAAATCATACAAGAAGAATAACTACTGCACAACATCCCATGACCTATGATGATTGTGGAGGATTCCAACAAGGAAAACCACAAAGGATGACAATTGTGTCATGATTTCATAAGACTAAGTGCACAATCTCCTTAACCCTAGGTTTGACAATCAGAGACAACATTAGAAGAAGGCACATAAAATGAGGTAAGAGAAGCCACAAGTTTTAAAAAAAAAAACCAAAGTAACATGCACAAAACAATTTACATGGTTTTCCCATATGAGGCCTCAAAACAATGAAGAAATCAAGTCTTGAAATAGGGAAACAACAAAAACCAAAAATTTCCCAAATCCACCATTAAAATTTTCTTCAAATTTTATTTTTCAAAATTTAAACATCTAAATATACCCTTTTTCTCTAAATACACTCAACAATAGACTTTTCACATAAAATTCACTTTTTACATAATTCCAAAAAATTTGGGCATTATAACCCCATATTATTGAAAATTCTCAAAATTTCATACAATAAAATATAGAGCATGTATTTTTTTCAAACGAAAAGCATTGGGAGGCTTTTACACTCCCCTAATTATAATTTACCTTTCAAAATGAAATTAAATGAACAAGGGAGAAGAATTTAACAATTTAATTCAAATTATAAAAAAATAAAATCAATAATGCCTTAGCATGCCAAACAAATGCATACGAAAAATCCAGCACACACCCCCCTTCCCATTCCTATCCTAATGAATCTAATCCCATTGAATTCCCTTTCTAATTGCATTCCCAATCAACAATTCCATTTTTCACCATGAGAGGGGTTTTCTCTCTCAAAATTTCTTCCCAAATAAAATTTGCATGATGAAAAATAAATCCCTTTTTCCTATTTAGCCTTTTCCAAATTTCAAATAAAACAATATAAAATTCATATTTCCATTTCCTATTTTACAATTCCTTCAATTTTCCCAAAATCCAAATAAACATTTAAATCCATTCCTAAATAACATATATCAGGATAAGTGCACCAAGTTGTGACACAAAAATGGCTCTTAAGATGCCACTTTTTGTATGAAATCAACAAAGTTTGATGTTCGCGAGAAAATGAAGATAGTTACGCTCAACATTTGAAGATGCAACAAGAACAAGAGTTGTGATACTCTAAATCTACTTTCTAAACTACAGTTTTTTTTTAATGGTGAAGATTAAGGGTTTGAAAAAGGGGGAGCACACAAAGTGGTCCTTTTTTATCAAAACATAGCATAGCATTTGTTGTGCTCCCCCTAAAATGTTAATTTTTTTTAGAATTCAAAATTTTCTCTAGTGAGAAATTAGCTAACACCATGTAGTTTATGCCGGTTTTTTCAGCTAATTTTTTAATGAATATATAATATTTTACTAATTTTTGAAGTGGACACATCCTAAAAAGTAGCAATTTGAACATGCTTCCCCCTAAATTTTTTGAAAACTAATTGAAAACCAATTTTTTTTAATACATGTAGAATGGAGTCTAGTTTCTAAAAATGTAATTTGTTTCAAAAGTCAATGAATGGGTAAAAATCTATATCCAAACTAGCACATGTTTGTTTTTGACAAAAAAATGGATGCAATAGAAAAAGAAGTTAAAGATGAAAACCTTAGCATAATCAAAATATTAAAAAAATTATATGGTTAGATAGCTAAGAGAGATCCTAACGTCATCATGGTAATTTTAAAAATTTACATTGAAACATGTGCAAACCTAATGGAGATCATAGCCAAAAATTTGTGAACTTTTGTTACCCTTTCAAAATATCATGTCCTTGGCATGAAATGGCAATGCTAAAAGAAAAATCCAACCCATTGGGTTGGTGTTTCCCAATGGAATCCATTTGGTGAGTGCCAAATGTGAATGATGACTTTTGAGAATGCAATTTGTTGAAATATTTTTCTTTCTTTGTCTTTATCCTTCTTTTCCAGTGAAACATCTTGAAACCACTCTCAAATATCTTGAAACTATATACATGAAATATAACTTAAAGTATAAGAAAGTAAATTTCAATATGTAAATTTCAACTTATACTTTAAGTTATATTTTATGTATATAGTTTCAAGATGTTTGAGAGTAGTTTTGGATCTCTTGGAGTTGTAATGCAAAATATTATAATTTTTCAAACTTAGTCAAATTTTCGTAATTAGCATATCAAATTTTGGTAATCGGGAGGTCAAATTTTAGTAATCAGCAAGTTGTATCATCTTTCTCTCTCTATCTCACTCATTATTCATCTCTTATTCTCTAGACTTCTCTCTCTCTAATTCTATCTACCTAAAATATCCTTCTTTACTCTCTCTCTCTCTCTCTCTCTCTCTCTCTCTCTCTCTCTCTCTCTCCCTTCCTCCCTCCCTCCATCCCTCCCTCCTTCCCTCTATCTCCCTCCTCCCTCTCTCTACCTACCTCTCTCTCTCCATCCCTACCTCTCCCTCTATCTCTCCTTACCTCTTTACTTCTCTCTATCTCCCCTCTCCATCTCTCTACCTACCTATCCCTCTATAAATCCCTACAACTCTCTCTCTACCTATATGTCCCCTCTCCCTCTCTCTACCTACCTCAAATCTATAAGGAGGAAAATAAAATTTTCATTATGAAACTAATAGAAATGGATCACATTATATCCACCTCAAATCAATTTGATTCCTCTATGGTTTTAGTAAAGAAGAAAGATGCCACAATGCAAATGTGTATTGACTATATTGCACTAAATAAGAAGACTATCAAGAACTAATATACCATTCCCAAGATTGAAGAGTTGATAGATGAACTACATGGATCTATTTTTATTTTACAGTCCCAAATAGGTGGATTAAATTATTCTACTGTTAAACAAATCTTGTACAGTGTAATGTCCCCTTTTCGAAATGAAACCAAGTTGAAACTCAAATGCTCATCTTTCATTTCCCATGGGCCTTGGGGATTTGTCTCTTGGAAAATAGGAGTATAATAATAACTCAAGAGGATCTTAATGTCATAAAAGGGGCCACTTAAGTGTTAGCACAAAGACCAGGAAATGTTTATGTTGCAAATGGGGCAGCCATTGTGCTAGCTAAAAGGGGTCAATTTGATATTACAAAGGAAATATTTACACAGGTACAAGAAGCTATTGCAAGAAATATCTTTGTCCAGATGCCTGATGCATGGGTACATCTAGCACATGTATACTTTGCAAAAGGATAGTTTGTGCTTGCAGTGAAAATGTTTATGCTACAAATGGGATAGCCATTGTAAAGTGTTGGCATAGAAACTAGGAAATGTTTATGCTACAAATGGGGCAGCCATTGTGCTAGTTGAAAGGGTTCAATTTGATATTGCAAAGGAAATCTTTACATAGGTACAAGAAGCTACTGCAAGAAACATCTTTGTTCAAATGCCTGATGTGTGGGTAAATCTAGGACATGTTTACTTTGCACAAGGACAGTTTGTGCTTGTAGTGAAAATGTATCAAAATTGTTTGAGGAAATTCTATTTTGGCACTGATACCCAAATTTTATTATATTTAGCTCAAACACATTATGAAGCAAAACAATGGCCAGATTGTAAAAGAACATTATTAAGAGTAGTAGATTGTAATGAGTGTTTTGAATTTGTGTTTAATGTAATGAGGGTTTCAAATTACCTTTGAATTTTCTGTAGAGGATGTCCCCAAATCTGATTTTGCTACAAAGGGCCTCAGCGAATTCAAATTTGTTGCAACAAACTCTGAATTCCTTTCCCTTGCTCGCCTTTTTAGAAGTCTCTAGGTCCTCTCCGAATCCTTATCGCCCATGCAAGTAGTTGCTATAACTGATCAAAATGCCTCATGCCAGGCTAATGAATGAAGTGAGGTCAAGTGAGACGAATGAATCTACAATAAAAGTGAATAATTTTGCCAATACACCGCGCACATGAATACATCGCGCCAATAATTGGCCAAATTATTTTTCAAATTTTTTATCTAATTTGGATTTGATGACTAACTATTTAGTCATTTTTATTTTTGTGACTAAATATTTTTTTAGTCAATGACCAAATTAGACATTCATTTACTCATTTATATTTGAGTTGCAAAAAATGAGTAGAATTTAGTCACTTTTAGTTGTGACTAAAAGTTTTAGTCATGTATTCATTTATTTGCCAATTATACTAGTGTAAGTTTATAAGGCTTATGTTTCTTACTTGATTGACCAATTGTTTGATGTGGAGGTGGAGGATCTCGATAACCTAATCCCTTAGTATCTTTTGATGATATTTTCTCCAAAATAGAATGTCCACTTCATGTTCATTATTGATGTCACATCCTTTCTTTTTCAAAATCCTAAAGCCTTTTCCATAAGCTTGTTCCAGATCAATGGATGTATTTGTAACCTTGTTTTCATATGATGGAGGGTTGGTTGATGTACTTTCCTTATGACTGTTATGGATAGGTTTCTCTATGCATGTTGTTTGAGGCATGCCTTGAGGTTCAGTTTTGGGATGTAACAAAGTGAATGCTTCAAGTGGTGGCATGGTAGGATGTTGTTAGAATGTAGTAATCCATTTCATTGATAGATAAAAGGTTATATTATTTTCAAGGTTATGCAAGGATTGTTGTATGAACTCATGCATTCTCTCTTTGTCTTGATCTATGACATCAAGAAGAATTGTGATAGGAGTAGGTGTATCATTAATGTCATTATTAGAGAATTATCATCACCAAACACACAACTTGAAACATCAACTAGGGATTTCAAGGACATCCAAATTTTACCAAAACACATATACATGATAAAAAAATTTACAATAAGATTTAGATTGTTAAATATCAAGTTAAGAGAACTAAAATAACGACCCCTGATAGAGCTACCTAAGATTATTTTCTCACTGAAATTCTATTGATGCCTAGATAACAAGACATGGTTTCCCAATGGCAAATGAGTCTTAGTCAAGGGTTTTGAAAAGTCAAAATCTAATTGTCAACTATACTATTTAATAATGTTGATTCTACTTGCAAACAGTTGAAACAGTAAATAATTTTCCAAAATTTTCTTAATGTATTCCAATTTGATGTAAAATGCAAGTATGCAATAATTTTGAAGATTTTTGAACAAATTTTAATGCAATTTTTAGATCTCAAACTTAATAATTGACTTATTGTAATATGTAGAGACCTAAAAATGATAATTTTGAATGTAAAATTTGATCTTAAATAATGCACTTTCTTTCACTGAATGAACTAGATACAAAATGCTTTATAAAATACAGTTACTGATTTCAAAATAGAGCTATTCAAGTACAATGCAATTAAGTAGATAGAGATAGAACAGTGTGAAAATGTTTGCTAAGACACCTATACAAGGACAAGGTCGCCCAAGGGTGTTTGATTCTTTGTTCATGGTTTCGAAAGTTCAAAAGCTAAATATTGAGATTGATGTTGAAGGTTATTGTTCCTATCTACAAATAGGTTTGACAGTGACTATTTTTCCAAAAAAAATCAATGCAAAGGAAATGAAAATGTATGCCAATTTTGAAACAAAATGGTAGTTTTGTATATGCAATTTTGAAATGAAAATATGATCTAAATGAAAAACACACTATAATTCAACCTATGATGCAATATGTATGCAATTTTTTTGAATTTTTATGATTTTTACAATGCAATATGTAGTCCTAAATGAGAAATGCAAAACACAGTGAGGTAAAATCTAGATCTAGGATTTGGAAGATTATTAAGTCAGAAAGCTATGATGTAAGAAATTCAGGTTCACCAAAATGAAACATAAAAACTTGGTACACCCTAAGTTTAACACTCAAGACCTAGGGTTATTTTGTTGTTTTTATGGTTTCATTAAGACGTAAATCAACAAGGTGCATAGATTGAATTTCAACCTCCTAGGTGAGTCAATCAGACGTAGATCTACATCTATTTGAGGATAGGAATGATTTGAAATGATTAAACTAAATAAAATAAATGACCTAGTATGATAAATGCAATTTTTTGAAGATAAATAGACAAAAACAAAATTTTACAAGTGTATCTAGAAAGTGTAGACTGATATGTACCTGTCACCAAAAGTCAGATTTGAGTGTTGTAGTAGGACTGGGTCGCCCCTGGGTGACTATGTCCTTGTTAGGGTGTCTTTCTCAATTTTCAGGGTCCTCTAGTGCTAGATATGAACTTCTATTTTTGCTTGTCCCACTGTCAGAGTGTTAGTAAATTCTATAATCGAGTTTCTATGTCTTGACAAGTTTGATGACAACAAATGCAACAATGCAAAATATATCTTCAAACTCTCTCCAATCCTCTTCAGATCTACAACCCTCACATTCACAAATAGAGAAGATGTTCCATATAGGGGCTTGCCTTAGTCAAACCCCATGTAAGTTTCCATTAGCAATGTCGATGTTAAACTGATAATGGAAAGGAAGGAGATGATAAATGAAAAAAATGTAACTGCAACTTGTTGATGATGTTTTTTGTACAACAACTCAGATAGAATATAATATCTTATCTCTCTTGAAAGGTAAACCTCTATCAGCAAGCCTCAAGAGATAACCCCAAGGTCTCTAATGTCAGTTCTTGACAATGCATAAACAACTCAGTGATAAATGTGAAAATGATGGTAATCACAATGGGACCTTACTACAAGCAAAGATTGAATCTTCAATTTATTAGATCTAGCAATATGATGATACTTTGATCCTAAATCTAACTCAAATAATGAAAGAAATAACAAAATATTAGGGTTTTCAAGAGATTACTAAGACTAACACTATTCCTAAGATTAACAATGCAAATGATAAAATACTTGAAATGGACCAATCCCTCATAAGCTAATTCTTACTTAACCTAGATGAATCTACAATTTCACAAGAATAGTGCAATCTTCTAAGGTGTTAAATATTTTCAAATCCTGAACATTCATCCAAAATAACCCCAAAGCAATTGAAATGGATAAACCCTCACAATTGAACTAAGCACAATAGATATATGGTCCAGGCTAACTTTGCAAAGCAACTAACAATCGGCTAGCTACAAAAATATGGACCAGGGATCGCTGCAACACTCCAAGCATTAAAGCATAAACATCATTAAATCAAATCTAATCCTAAATATCAAAATATCTCCTCAAAGAAATTTTAAAGATAGAATAGCTAGAACCATGCAAGATAAGAAGAACACAAGTATGGCACCAACTCTCAATGACATTACTTGCATTAAATTATCCACTTGAAGCAACAATTCTAGTTTTCTATTACAATACTTGCTTGAGAACAACTACTTGCTAATTCCTAATTCGCTTCAATATTAACTATCTGTCTACTTTCCTATGTATAGCTATCTATATTACAAATGAGGAAAAATTCCATATTAATAGAGACCCCCAGAACATGTTGGCCTAGCTAATGTTTTACAATAATAATTGGCCACAAAATAGGTCAGCCAAGAGAAATTCAAAATAATAAACTTTGCATTAAATGCTCGAACTTCATCCAGGTCAGCCTGGGATCTCCAATGCAGCTCGGACCAATGCTAACAAAATAATAGGGAAGCACAAATCTTGATGTAGCCCAGCATTAACTATCTTCCCCTTTGTCTTTATTTTGATCCAATATTTCATGTACCTTCAAAGCACCTTATCAAGGTCAGCTGTGGGTGGCAAAGGAAAAACCTTAAGTTGGATCTCAATTGATGTAATATCTTCTCTTGATTGTTTCACCGATTTATCCCACTCAATCTTATATGTTAGATATTTATCAATAAAAACAATGTAGGTGGCTGCATCATCTAAGTGGTGCTTAGTAACAGGATCATCACCAGCTGGAGCATAAACATCCTGCCACCATTTCCTTAACTGTTCCAAGCTCAAATTCTTAGGTGCAATCTTCCTTCTTGTCATTATCTCAAAGAAAGCAATTCATCCATTGTAAACACCAGTTAGGTTATCTTCAATTTTCCTCCTCTGCTTGTGGATCTTCTTCAGAACCTTTTTCCTTATTTGCAAAGCTTCAAACCACTCCCAAGGTTCAGCAACTCTAGAGGAAGGAAGAATTCCATCACTTATAATCTTATCCTTGGTATACTCCATGATGGTTTTAGTTTTCTACAACAAGAGGTTCGTATCTTCCTTATCTTGAGCTAACACCTCCTTCAACCAATCAATTTCCCTCATAGCATCTTTCTTAGATGAGAGAATGTCTCTGATAGCATCATTTCCTTTGGATTGCACCCCTTGCAACCAATTCCAGTAGCAAGAGTGGAAGCCTTCATCCTTTCCAGCTCAGAGATAGTTTCCCGGGGTAGGATATTTGCAACAGAGGGTGAAGAACTAATGGATTGCAAGGGTTTCATCAGATCTTCCAAACATTTCCTGAGTTTCTGATTCTCTTTCTTCAACTCTTGTTTAGTTTGAACTTCTTTCCTCAATATCCCCAGGATGACTGTGCTAGAACCCTGGTAGTCTTCAATGTCTTGCTCAATGGAAGTGGGCCCTAAATTAATAGTCTGGAGGTTGTAATATTTTGCAGTTACATCGTCCCTATTCTTATCTGGAGCAGGAGTTGCAATGTGGACTACTCTATTACTCGCTTCATCCCTTTCAATCCTTGAAATGACCCTGGCCTTTTTCTTTCCTTTATCCTTTCCAATCTTGGCCAGCAACTCATCCCAATTGGGTGGAGTATCTTCCACAACAACCTGCTTTTTCCTTATTTATTTATCCAACCAATCAAGAATAGTGGATTCTAATTGCACTGCACTCTGTTGCACTTCCTCCTACCAACCCTCATTCAAATTCTGCTTCTCAGGAGTCTCATCTGCCTTACTCTCCTTTTCTTCAGCATGTTCCTCCTTGTGCTTAGGTGACAAAACCTTTTCTAACATTTCTTCTCTTTGAGGAGATTTAACTCCTTCAGCTCTAACTGGTGAATTCTCATATGCGACCAAGGGAGACTGCACTACCTTCTCAACTTCAGCCTCAGCATTATAAAGCTTACCCTCCTGAAATTCCTCTCCTTCTGTATCTTGATGATCCCCAACCTTCTCAGATTCACCTAGTTCATTTTGAGCTTCATGGGAAGAGGGAACATCATCATGCTACTCCTCTTGAGAAGTAACCGAAGGAAGATCTTTCTTTGGCATATTATCTTTAGGAGAAGGAGTCCTTGACTTCCTTATGTACACCTATGTCCTTTCTCCTGAGCTCTCTGCATTTACCACAGGTGGATCCACTTCCTCTCCTACCTTGGAACTTTCCTTTTGTGACAATCTCACAATTCTCCTCCTTTTAGGCACAGGAGCACCAACCTCAAGACTCTGCTTTTCAGTTTCCTCCTTCTCAGGCTTCTTAGTCTTTGAAGTATGCCCCCTTTTCTTGGCAATTGGCTTTCTCTATTTTTCTATTTCTTGGGATTCTTCCACTTGAACACCCTTAATCTTAATTTTAAAAGGAGAACCCACCTGGCCCTTACCTTTAGGATCTTGCTTAGTTGATTCCTCGGAAGTGGAGTGAGGGTCCAAATCTCCCATCAAACCATAGGTGCACTGTACACCTTCATTTTCCAACTCCCACATTTTATGCTTTAGCCACATCTTGGTATACTTGGTGACCAAATCCATTATCTGTCTTAACTCTGTCTTTTCTTCTTCTAGCCAATCCACATCACCAATTGGCCTGTCCTTGACTGCCTCATAAGCATGACCTTGAATCAGGTCCCCATCATCTTCAAATTGATCAGGAACTGCCCTCACATTATATAATCGGACTTATTCAACTGGAATCTATGAAAACTTCTTCTTTCTAACCTCATACTCATCACTGCAATTGGCCTAGTAATCTTCCAGATCAACCTTATGGCTATATTCTCTACTGGCCTTCTTTTTGGCTTCACCTGTTATGTCAAATCTAGACCTCTTGGAATGGAAAGATAAACCAAGAGCACCCATTTCTTGTTCTGAAGCCTGGGCTGAACTAATGGAAGGGCATGCCTCTCCAGTGCCTATCCTCAAAGGGAAGTCTCCACCAAAGCCAATCTTATGTTTGTCCCTTTTAACAATAGCATCAAAATCACATATATGTCTAGTAACTTCTAGAAGTAAAATATGATCAGTGGGATACATCAGAAGCTGATATGGAGCCCTTTGACAACCATCAATCCAGATGTATGAGAAAGTTGGGAACTGAATGAACCAAGCACCATACTTCTTAATGAGCTCCTTGGCCTGGTCAAAAATTCTCATGTGTTCTGCACCCTGAAGTAATTTGGTGATATGCATGGTGAATGCATCATTCACCCTCTTGTAACTCGAGCTTCCCAAGTGCAATTGAGGATAAACTTCATAAATAATGGCCTTCCCAAAGATTCCCTTTGTACTTAATCCCTTGTAGGGATGAAACCTTGCAAGTGCATAGACTAAGTACGAGGTCATTGTGAAGGTCTTGGTTTGCAGCACATTGGACAATTGTTCATGAATCACCCTACTTATAACACCTACCCAATGATAGTCAATTCTCTCTTGTTCCATCCTCACAATGACATGGCACATCCAATTCTCAAACATACTTGCACTCTTTAATCCAACCACCCTGCTAAGAAGAGTGATGGCATCATAATATTCCTTCTTGAACTTTGCTCTGAATAGCTGTTTGGGCAGTTTATAATAATGTGACTTGGGCTTCTCTAACCAGGAATTGATGAGTTGTGATTTAATAGTCTCCTCCTCATAGAAATTTTTAGTTGCCTCCATGTTGAAATCCACCACATGAGATCTGTTTGGAATGTCAAAGGTCTGAGCTATTGAGACTGGATTCAAATTTGCCACAATCCTCCCTTGAGGACCAATTATTCTTTGAGTATCACTGTCATAATGTCTGGCACACTCGAGGACTAACTCATAGCACTGCACTATAGAAGGAAAACTAGCTACATGTGCCAATCCTGACTCCAACATTCTTTTGGCAACCAAAGGAAGATTCGGCGCTACCATTCTGCCTTTAAACTCCTCATAGTCCCATAGTCCAACATTCGTGTCAGTCACCTCTAACCAGATAGAGGTAATCTTGCTCTCTAGGATTTTTCTCTTGATGTCCATCTTAATCTTTTCTGCCTCATACACAAAAGATCCCTCCATCTCACCCTTAGCCTTCCCAACCACTACCTTGTTAGACTCAGCTTGCACTTCAACAAAGGAACCATAGTAAAAACCATAGGAAACCAATGTTAATCAATCAAAACCATCATTAAAATGAATCCCATATAAACAAGGTGTCTTTAAATCTCAAATAAATGATCATATTAAAAATTCCGGTTTCAAGACCATCCATAGAATCCAAGCTAGGGAGGAATTTCAGAGAATTCTGGGCTAGACGGATTCCAGCGAAATGAACATGAAAACATCTACTAGCAACTTAATCTGATCATTATCAATCAATAAACAGCATGTGAGATCTTAAACTAGCATAGGTTAATCATAAAATACACCATCATTTGTTAACAAGTCTTGCTATTTCATATTCTTTCATTTTCCACAAGATTTTGGGAAAATCCACACGAGACGAATTTCCGCGAACGAGGAGACATTCAGCAAAAAATTGGAAAAAACAGGGGACAACAAATTTCGGGAAAATCTAGAGACGACAGAATTCCATGAAGAAGATGAATCTCCGAAAAACAATGAATTATGGGAAACGAGGAGGATGGGGAAAAATCAGGGAAATCCGCCAAAGCCAAAAAATCCTGAACTGGATGAAAAACCCGAACTTTTCTATTCAATCGCGATTTTGCCCAGATTAATAGATTGATCATCAATTTCAAGGATCTAGGCTTGCGACAAGTTTGATATGGACCTTTTACAGATTTTATTTGAATTCTAAGCCAATTCAAGAGCAAGATGAGGTGAAATGGTAATGCCCTAAGTATCAAACCCTACAAATTTGCCATTGACACACAGGGAAGCTCAAAATTCAATCCTTTCAACTACTAGGTCTTTATTAAGGGGGTTCACGGCTTACAAGCAAGTTATCTCCAAATGTAGATGAAAGAGTGAACTCAAAACTTACTTGGGAAACAATGAATCAAACAATATCATGCAATCCTAGCCACGAAAATGCTCAAACATGCAAAAATTTGAACCCTGAACAAACCAAAAAATGCCAAGGCATCGCTTACATTTATCAATCAAAATCAAGGCAATCACATATGCACCATTTGATGAAGTAGAAACCAAATGCAGCAACAAATATCAGTTTGATGGCATCCAACAAAGAACAGCAACAAAAATGCGCATGAAATCTCCACCAAAGACAAATAACTCACCAATCAAATGCCACAAATCAAGTTCAACGCTCAAAGAATGAACTCCTCAGCTTAATCAGACACAGATAATAAAGCATAATGACGAAAGGTCCTCAAGATATCGATTAAGTATAGCTCCTTACAACAGTACGAATCGACATTAATGCCACCTACAAGACAAGCAGGAAAATCTAGGAACCTAACGACAAGACAAAATTTGAAAAAATCTAGCCCACACGAAAATCTGCAAAGACCAAAAATTCTCGAACCACAACATTTAGCCGGAATTTGAGCAGGATTCGGAAAAATCCGTACAGGGTGGAAAATCCCAAACCAGGGTAAAAACCCAAAATTCACCCAGGACTTAAGATTTTCAATGAATAACTTAGGGAAATCACTTAGGCAATCAAAATAAACATTTAAGCACATGCCAAGGCATGGTAAATTCTCAAAATTAAAGGGCCAAGACACCAAAATCAAAGTGAAAGAGGGTCCCTGCTTTCAGCGGGGCGTGTGTACAAAAACTACACAACTCACCACCCTTCAATGGCATCCTTGAAGAATTGAAGACATACACATCACTTCAAGGATTTGGATCTTGATTGAATGCTTGAATTCTTGAATGCTTTGGAGATCTAGAGCAATGTTAGCCTTCACAAAACATGAACATGAACACACATAGAATTTGATGTGATATTGAATCTTGAATTGTTTTAATAAACTCTAACAATGTTGCTCTTGACTTGCTCAATAATGCTCTTGACAATAGTATTTTCTCAATTGTGTGTCTTAATGCTCCTTATATTTTAAATTAAAAAATACTAGTTATTTATAGGTGTTAATCTAATTTCCCGAAAATTAGATTCTAAAAGCTGACACTTCATAAATTTTGGATATTAAAATACCACCAAAAACATTTAAATTTGGGTCACAAGTAAGAAGGGGTACCATGGGCGATTGGGTCCTGGCCAAAAATTCTAGAATACTCAAAGTCAAAGATAATTTAATGATTGAATACATTTGTTTAATGCTTGTCCTTCTTTAGAAAATAATAAAAAATATGCTTTAAAATGCAAAATTTGAAAAAATAGAAGCTTAATTAAGTCCAATAGATTAGGGGACCAAAACATAATGTGAAATTATAAATCTATACAATTTTCTATGGTACAGTATGTTTAATAGAGTTAAATTGAAAGAAACCCAAATCAATAAATAGAAATGACTACAAAGACACTAACAAAAATAGAAGAAGTTGTGTCTCTTCTAATAAAAAATGACTTACCCTATAAAATTAACATCTAGATAACAAAGAAATATCCTATTACATTAATTTTTTATCTAGTATTATATTATCTATATCAAATTATTATTTTTATCCTATATCATTCCTCATTCTACATTTCCCCATTTCCCATTCTATATCTATATCAAATTGTGCTAGATAGTCTTATTACATCAAATCATTCAAGAGGAGCATGTGAATGATAAATGATGAATGTTTTAGGGCATAGATATTAAAATCATTAACAAGAAAACTACAATAATGTAGATTGAGATACAATACGTAGAAACATAAGCATAAGAGTTTAAGTGAAGTGTAGATGGTATATTAGCTTGCCATCCAACTATCTCAACTCATTATGAACTTTGTTGCCTTGAAAACTAGAAACTAAAAATCCCTCTATAAATATGGGAAACCACGTGAGAATCATTCCTATAAAAACCTAACATAAAATTGCTAGCTTTAATGTTGAAATACTATATGCCTATGATGAAGTCTTGTTTCTTCTTATGCAACTCACATTTGAATACTAGAAAAAAATAAAAATGAAAGTGTATCTATGGAAAATTTAGATAGTTAGCTTATTAAATAATAAACACCAAAAATCCATTGAAGTAACAAAGCACAAAGGAAATAAACATGAAAATAAAAGGAACAATGTTACCATAAATCTTCATCTTCCATGCTTCACCTTTGTTACACCTTCTAGTTTGTAGTGAATTGAATGAGGCCCTCAGATTTCAAATGAGCACCTAGACTAATGCCAAAACCCTATGCAAATGTTGAAGGATTTGTATAAAAGAAATGACTTCACAATAGACTAAAATGACAATGACTGCAAATGACCATGACAAAATTCTAAGTTGACAGAATGAGCATGAGGTCAAAATAAGAACAAAATTGCTATTTTATAGAAACTGCAATTTTGAATGTGTGGCCAGGATGAGAAGATGACAAATACCCTAGAATCAATGGTCAAGATTTTGCAAGATAATCCCTAATTAGGGTTAGGGTGAAATCCTTAAATGAGGGGCCAAGATGCAATTTGAGAAAATCAAATCAACGGTGGAAAATAAAAGAGATAATTAATTAGAAGAAACAAAAGATATTTGAAAATCAAGAAGATAAGGATTGCCTGATTTGCAAGATCAGATTAAATAAAATTACTTGATTTTTGGAAGAATAATATCTTTTTGAATTTAATTAATTCAAAATGATAATTTTGTGTGACAAGTAAATAATCTTTTTCAGATTATTTACTAAAAAGAGTGGGAAATAAAATGAAATCATTTTAAATATTTTCATTTATTTAAAATGAGAGAAAAGTGGAATTAGTAATTAAATAATTAAAGATAATTATTTAATTTAGGAGATAAGATGAATAATTAAATAAATTAATAAATTTATTTAATTGTGACAATTAGTGACATATTAAATAAATAAATGAAATTCATTTATTTAATAATCAGGAAGAAACATATGATAGAATTAAATAAATTAAGAAATTTATTTAATTAAGGGAAGACTTAGACAATTAATGACGATTTAATAAATAAATAAAATTTATTTATTTAATAATCATGAAGAATAAAGGACATGAATTAATTAAATAATTATGAATTATTTAATTAATAGTCGAATGTGGACCAAGGACATAATTGAATGTCATAATTATGCTAGGACGAAAGTGGTAAAAATGAAGCTTGCAGGCCTAGGTCATTTTTAGGTGTCTACATTTTGCCCCTCTTTGTCATAATGTCGCTTTTCACGTTGTGACAAAGAAAATAAGTCAAAGGAATGTCCCAGTAAAGGTACGGAGTATCATTGCCCCCTCGGGAAATTTTTCAAATTTTGGGCCGGCGACGGAAAAATTTGTAAAGTGTCCCGATAAATCAATTTAATGCTCAGAAAAATAATGGCGCAGTCGGTTTTGGATTCGAACATGTTTAAAACAGTCAACGGGGAAGTCAAAGGTGGTCAAATAAACCTCCAGTAGTAACCCACCTAAGAAAAATGTCATTTTGACCTTATAAATAAGTTGACAAAAGGTTAAAAGTCAATTCAATTCCACTTTTTACTTTGCAAATTTTGAGAGCCCAGAGCGAAAAGGAGCGCAACGACAATGGTTATTCCAATAGCAGAGCACTGCGGGGAGATCGTGAGGACCTTCAGGTGGCCAGAGGGCTCAGAGCCAGCGGTATGTACCCTTGTCCCACTTTGTCAATTTATCGTTTTGCATGTCATTTTTAGCTTTCTAGGATAGTCAACATTTGTGCCGCAACGCATATGCGTTCGTGTAAGACGCAATCGCTTTCGCGTGTGACGCATTTGATGCATCGCGACGCAAGTGTTAAGACAAAATAAGTTGCATTGGTGGTTTGTGTCGCATTTGACAATTTCTGCAACGCAATCGACTTTTCGTGTTGCAATTGAATGTATGGATGCCGCAATTGTCAAATTGCAACGCATCTACTTATTTGATCAACGCAATTGTGACTTTGTGACGCAATCGCCAAAATGCAACGCAATTGTTAAATTTCGCGACGCAAGCGAGATAATGAGATGCATCTGATATTTTGAACCGCATTTGATGTACGATGTGACGCAATTGACTTTTTGTGACACAATTGCCTGAATGCGACACATTTGCCTTTTTCCTTGACTTTAGTTGATTTTGATGTTTGTGTATCCTTAGATGCTTTTCATGATGTTGACAGTTGTCCAAAAAGTACTGATGCATTTTTCATCTTTTTGCAAAGGTAGCTTGCCCCTATTTATACGAGAGAGAGCAGACCGACCACCTTTCAGTTAGCCGATCAGTTGGGCTCGTGAGAGCGGCAGCGATTGATGCGACTAGGTTTATTCTATGTTGCATTCATGCCCGCCATTCGGGCGAACAAGGGATTATTGACTGCACTGTGCAAGCGATGGCATTTCGAGACTTGTTCCTTCCACCTACCGACAGGTGAGGCCACCATTACTTTGGAGGACGTCTACCGGATTCTCTGAGTACCTATTCGAGGGGAGCGGATCGTTTATGATCCGCGGCATGGCAAGCAGACCTTCCATGCCTACTATCAAGATCAGGGTGTTGGAAATGCAAATAAACAAAGGAAATGCAAACCAATTTTCAAACTAGACTTGATTGACCTCCATGGCTCTTCTCCACCTGCATGAGAATGCAATATTTTGAAGGTTGATTGTTGGATAAATGTTGGTTGCTCAATTCAGCAGCATAACATTGACATGAGGATGATAGATGAATGACAATAGATAGGAATGGATGAAAGACTAAAGAATGATTTTGACAGCATAAGGATACTTGAAGCATCAACCCCCCAATGGCTTATGAGAGAGTTTATTTATAGGAAATGTCTGATTTGGATTGACGGTTGAGATTGAATGCCAATAAGATGTCTAAATCAATGGTCAAGATTGAATGTTGTAGTATGGAATAGGGTTAGGTCAAAATTAGGGCAATGACAAGAAATGAATGGCTAAGATTAAATTATAAGATAATTCAATCAAGGGCTAAAATTAAATGAGATGTCAAGAGATAAGATTTGATTTGGAAGATAAGATTGGCACGGACAAAGAGGTGATAGGAGAAATTAAATAATTAAAATTATTTAATCTAGGTGACCAATGAATAATTAAATAATTAAAATAATTATTTAATTATAGAAGAATATGAAAAAAGTAATTATTTTAAATTAAATAATGATTTAATTCAAAATTCAAGAGAGTGGACCAAATTAAATAAATAAAATTTATTTAATTTATGAGAAGAGGCTAATGAATAATTAAATAATTAAAATAATTATTTAATTATAGTGGATAGTGGACAAAAATTAAATAAATAAGAATTTATTTAATTTTAGAAAGAAGAGGACTTAATTAGTGATGCAATTAAATAAATAAAATTTATTTAATTAATCAAGCAAGAGAAAATCTCACTATAGGGAAAAAAGGATGGCTCTCAAGCCTGCATGAGGCCGCAGCCATCTAGGCTCGGCCTGCATGTAGTCTTTTGGTGGTTGCATGTGTAGTTGGGGGTCGGATTTGTTCTCTTCTTCTCTGAAGCTTCTTGGGGGTGGGTTTTTTTACGCTATTTGGGGGGAGGCTCTTTTCTTTTGCAGCAGGTGTGTATTCTGGGGTTGGGGGGTTGCGACCTTGGTGTCCAGTGGAGTGTGCCTTCTTCGAAGGGCTCTTGGTTTTATTTGGGCCTTGCTTGCTCATCTTGCATTGTGTGCTCTTTGATGGATACTGGAGAATCTTCTAGGGTTTGTCCCAATATGGACTTTCGTTCTGCTTTTGGATCGAAACCCTCTCCACAGGGTTCGAAGATTTTTGATAATAATCTTTTCTCGGTGGAACCTGAGAAAGTCGAGATGGGCTCGGTAGGGGGGCCTAGAATTCCGAAGATTAATGGGTGCCTCGAACGGTGTAAAGAGAGGCCGAGCGTAGTCATTCCAATGGAGATGTTGGCTGAAGACATTGATTATTATGCACGACATTCTCTTTATTGCAAATTCTTAGGTTTGAAAATTTCTTTGCAATTCTTGGAGATGTGGGCTCAAAAGACATGGATGCCTGAGGGAGAGATGGAGATCCGCCTCCTGGCAAATAACTACTTCATGGTTACTTTTGATTGTTTGGCTGATCGGAATAGGATTTTTGAAGGGGGCCCGTATTTTTATAACCAGGTGGGCTTATTTATTAAGCCATGGCATGCTGGCTTCAACCCGGCAGAGGAACTTCCGAATCGGGTTCCGGTTTGGGTCCGTCTTCCAAGGCTCCCTGTGGAATGCTGGCGAGAGGATGTGTTGTGCCTATTAGCCTCGAAGCTGGGGAAACCTGTGGGTTCTTCTCAGCAAACACAATTCAAAAAGGTAATGACTTTTGCCCGGTTTTGTGTAGAAATTGATTTAAGTAAGCCATTGCCAGACTCGTTAGAAGTGAGTGCAGGAGATTATTCATGGGTGCAACAGCTGGATTATGAAACACTTCCCTTCCGTTGTCGTTTCTGTCATGAGTATGGTCACCTCCTGCGCAGATGTCCAAAGGCCAAGCCTTTGGAGGCTCATTCTTCTCAACCTTCAGCTAATCCACCTAGGGTGGATAAGGGCAAGGACCCCATTCAGGGTTCTGGTGGTAGGGAAGATGGATTTATTCCCGTTAGAGGCCGAAACAGAAATAAAGGTCATAAAAGGACTTTGAAGGACAGGCAGGAGGAGGACACCTTCAACAGGTTTGAGGTGCTAGAGGATCTTAGTCAACAGGAGGTGAACCCAGGATTTTTGGATCTAGATCATGGGACTCTGGATATTGATCAGCATGGCCCTTTAGTTGAGGCAATGCTTACTCCCCAACAGGAGGGGGGTATGGGAGTGCCATGCTTAGATGAGGTTGGGAAAGATTCTAGTCAGGTTTTGCTCAACTCAGAGGGGATTATGGCTCCGCTTACTGATGGGACTTCGGCTCTAGGGACAGATCGTCAAATGGAGGTTCAGGTTGAGTTGGGTGGTAGTGCTGAGGTAGTGAAAGATAGTGTAGATAAGGTTCACCTCTTGCAAAAAGTTGGTCCAGAGGTGGGCAAGAAGAATATTAAGGCGTCCTCTCAGTTGGGTGTTCTGCAAAAAGTTCTCAAGAAGGGGGGGCCGGAGAAAATTTCTAAGCTGGGAAGGAAGAAGGATGAGGAAAAGATTAAGATGATAGGGGAGACTTTGGTGGAGTCAGGGTCAGTCAAGACTCTGGATTCGCATTTTTCATGCCCCTCGAAATGATAGTTCTCTCTTGGAATGTTAGGGGCTTGAACAGTGGCCCTAGACAAAAAGCTGTTCGGGATTTGATTAGGTGTCATTCGCCTGATGTTCTTTTTTTGCAGGAGACTAAGCTCTCTGTGGAGGGTATGATGGATCTAGTTCCTAAGTTATGGGGGAATGGTGGATGCCAATGCATTGGTGCTCAAGGGTCTTCTGGCGGGGTGGCATGTTTATGGAACCCGCGTAAGATTTGCCCCCTTTGGTGGGTGTCTTTCAGGTCCTCCCTTTCCATGGTGGCCTCTTGTTTTATGTCAGGGGAAATTGCTCTCTTCTCCAATGTGTATGCGCCTGTGGAGTTGCAAGGAAAGCAACTTTTGTGGTCCAACATTCATTTAGTTCGTAGCTTATTTCCCTACCATCCTTGGATTATTGGAGGCGATTTTAATGCTATCACGGAGCTTGCAGAAAAACGAGGTGGTATTGCAAGGTTGGAGGCTTCTGCATTATTGCTCCAGGACAATATCTCTGCTTTGAATCTTGTGGATATCAAACCTGGCAATGGTCTTTTTACTTGGAATAATAGGAGAATTGGCGATGCCTCTATTTCTGAAAGACTTGATAGATTTTTGGTGTCTAGTTTTTGGGTGGGGGACAGGTGGTTGATAAGCTCTGAAATTTTGGATGGTCGTGGTTCTGATCATTGGCCTATTAAGCTAGTGGTTGATGTGCCTCAACGGTGTGCTAGACAGACCTTTAAGTTCCAACTCATGTGGCTTAGGGATGAATCTCTTCATGTTTTGCTCCCTAGTTGGTGGGATCAGGGGAAGCCAGCATATGGCACTGCCATGTACTCTTTCTCAAAGAGGCTCCAGTATGTTAAATACAGATTGAAAAGATGGAATAGGCAGCATTTTGGTAACTTATTTCAGGAAAAGCAAAAGGCGCGAGATAATCTAGACCTAATTACCAGACAAATTCGAGATCAAGGCCTCTCAGAGGAGCTGAGTTTATTAGAGGTTGCTGCAACAAAAGAGCTTGAGGAATGGGAGTTAAGAGAAGAGATTTTTTGGAAACAAAAGTCTCGTATTGAATGGCTCCAGGCTGGGGATCGAAACACTGCTTTCTTCCATAACTCAGTTAAGGATCGGAGACAAGGTAATGCTATTTCTTCTATTCTGTTGCCTAATGGGGAATCTTTGTCCTCTTCAGCCTCTATTTCAGCTGAATGCATTCGATATTTCTCTACCCTTTTCTCTGAGGATTCGCCTCCTGCGGAGGAGGATGAAGCTAAAATTTTAGATTGTATCCCGAAGCTGGTGACTAATGAAATGAATGAATCATTGCTTGCTCCTATTACCTTGTCGGAGCTTGAGAAGGTTGTATTCCAGATGAAGAAAGGTAAAGCTCCTGGGCCTGATGGATTCCCCATTGAATTTTTTCAGGAGTTCTGGGAAGTGGTTAAATTGGACCTTTTAGAGGTTGTCCAAGAATCCTTTATGCATAAACAAATGTTGAAGTCCCTAAATGCTACATTTTTAGCTCTTATTCCTAAGAAGGTGGGAGCTAACTCCTTGGATTTGTTTAGGCCTATAGCTCTATGTAATGTTGTGTATAAAATTATTACTAAGTTGATCGCAGAAAGGCTGAAGCCTTGGCTTGATGACTTAATTTCTGAAGAGCAGGGGGGTTTTGTTGCTGGAAGACAGATCATGGATGGGGTAGTTATTGCTGCTGAGGCCATCCATTCTATGGAATCCTCAAAAGATAAATCTATGTTTATCAAGTTAGACATGGCTAAAGCTTATGATCGTGTTAAATGGAGTTTTCTATTTAAAATCCTTGGAGCTTTTGGCTTTGCTGAGGGTTGGATTGAATGGGTTAGGAGTTGTGTCACTTCCTCCTCCTTTTCGGTGCTTATCAATGGTGAGCCCACTTGTTTGTTTGGTGCTTCTAGAGGCCTTAGGCAAGGAGATCCCCTATCTCCTTACTTATTCATCCTCCTTGCGGAAGGCCTGGGAAGACTCATTCGTGCTCAGGTTGCTAGTGGATTGCTTCAGGGATGGAGTTGGGGAGATGGTATTCCCCCTCAGTCTCATCTGCAATTTGTAGATGATACTGCCTTGATGGGTAGGGCTAAGGTTGAGGAGGCTCTCAATTGGCGCAGTGTTTTGGACAGTTACTTGGCAGCTTCTGGGCAATGCATAAATGAGGGGAAGTCCTTCATATATTTCTTCCACACTCCTAAAGGTATTCAAAGGAGAATTGCTGGTATCCTTCGGTTTCAGATTGGTTCGCTTCCTTTTTCCTATCTTGGAATCCCTCTTGCTGTTCGCTCTCTCCCCAAAAGGTTTTGGCAAGAGACTCTTGATAAGTTTCGAGGATTGGTCAGTCATTGGACTTGCAGGTGGCTTTCTTCAGCAGGTAGAGTGACTCTTTTAAAGTCGGTGGTCCAGGCTCTTCCTATTTATAAATGCTTTGTTCTTTCTGCTCCTTCAAGTTTTATTAGAGATTTCGAGAAATTGTCTCGTCAGTTTCTGTGGGCTGGTAATCTTCTTCATAGAAAATGGAGTCTTGTGAAGTGGGATGTTGTTTGTAGGCCAAAGCAAGAGGGGGGTCTTGGTTTACGGCGGGCTGATTTGAATGGGCAGGCCTTGGCTGCTAAGTTGTATTGGCGCTGGTGCTCTCAACAGCATATGTGCTGGGCTAAAATTCTGACCTTCAAATATTTGGGGGCAGTAGAAAGTAGGGAGGTATCAAGGTTTAGTATGGAGGGGAAAGGCTCTGTGATCTGGAGTACCCTTAAACGTGGTGCCAAGTTGGTTAAACAGGGACTTTTTTGGATTTGTAATGGGGGTCGAGATGCTCTTTTCTGGTATGATTCTTGGGATGGATACCCACCCATTGTGTCATCTCATCCCCATCTCCAAGATTTGTGCCAGATTTTTGTGGAGGCGGGTTGGAGTCATGTGGCAGATTTTAAATCTCAACAATCTTTGGGTCAAATTTATGTGTCTAGGTGGAAGAGCCCCTTGGATTGGCCTCCTGGTGGTGCAGTGGAGGATCGTCAAGAGCTTGCTAAGATTTTATCGAGTCGTGTCTGCAATTCTCTCCAAGGGGCTGATGTGCTTGCTTGGGGACCCGACTTGAAAGGAAAATTTTCGGTTGCCTCTGGTTATCAGGTTTTGGATAAACAGGTCTTTGGAAGCTCCCAGGTTTCTTGGTGGAAGCATGCTTGGAATAAATTTGCTTGGCCTAAGTGTAATTTTTTCTCTTGGCTTGTGGTTCAAGGTAAGTGTCTTACTTGGGATAATCTTTGCAAACGTGGGTTCCAGGGCCCCTCCATGTGCATTCTATGTGGTCAGCATGATGAATGCTTATCACATCTATTTTTTCAGTGCTCTTTTGTTAAGACTATCTGGCATCACTGGTGGAATCTTTGGAGCTTACCGTGTTGCCATGTCTCTTCTTTGGAGGATTTTTGGAAGAGACAGGGTTCTTCTCCTGCTACAACCTCTTTTCTTAAAATTGCTTGGAGCATTGGTCCTAGTTTGATTGTTTGGCAAATCTGGTTGGAACGTAACAGAAGAATATTCTTGGATAAAAAATTGCTCGTGGGGCAACTTTGGAGGCGAATTCTTGGGGCTTTGCTGGAGACTTTGACTGCAAAGTGTGACTTGTCTGTGCCGATTGCTCCTGGGGACTTGGGTGTTGTAAATTCCCTGGGTCTTGCCACAGGGGGGAAGTGTATTATGAGTAAAGTGCATCGTAGGCGTGGGCGTGAGAGGGTTGCTCGTGAGGGCTTTTGGTGCCCACCTGCTCTAGGGGAGTTGAAAATTAATACTGATGGGTCTTCTAGAGGTAACCCTGGGCATGCTGGGGTTGGTGGTATTGGTAGAGATAGCCTTGGAGTGGTGGTTTTCTTCTTTTCTATGTATCGTGGTTTGCAAACTAATAATCTTATGGAGGCTAGCGCTATTCTCTTGGCGGTTGAGCGTGCGGTTTCCCTTGGATGGCGGCGGATTGTTTGTGAAGCTGATTCTCAGGTGGTTATTGATATGTTGAATAATCAAAATTTGGAGGATGTGAATTGGCAGCTAGCTGTGGTTGTCAAACAGATTATTTCTCTGTGCTCTACCTTGGAGTCCATTGTTTTCCGTCATATTCCACGGGAGTGGAATAGGGTGGCTGATGGGCTGGCTAGATGGGCGTCGGAAAAGACTGATTCTTGGTCTGTGGATGATTGGAGCAATCTCCCTGTTGATATGGCCCCTGTTCTTGAGGAGTGGGTTGCTGAGGATATGAGGTGCTTCTTGGGTGTGAATTAATTCTTGTTGTTTTGGCCCCTTGTGGCTTCCTTCTTTGGACTTTGTAATGCTGTTATGATTCAATAAAGTTTTTACCCTCTTTTTAAAAAAAAAAAAAAATCAAGCAAGAAATAAAAGTAGGGATGAATTAATTAAATAATTAAAATTATTTAATTAATAGAAGACATGACTTTAGAAAATAATTAAATAATTAAAAATTATTTAATTAAGACAAAAAGGGGAAATAATAGAGAATTTAGAAATCGCAAGCCTAGGACAATTTTTAGTGTCTACATTAAGCATGAAAATGAATAATGTATTTGAAAATGTAGGCTCAAATAATTTTAAAATGGATTTATTAGTTCAAAGTGTGACTATTCTAACATAAAATCAATTGAAAAGCAGAAAGTTTTTTTCTATTATAAGACTTATCATCTTAATTGACTGTTCATCATAGCATAATAGACTATATTAAAAATATATTAAAATAATGATATGATGTTTTAGGCATGCCAATTTCTTTGGAGAATAACCACTACCCAAAACAAATGGTATATTTTTAAGATAGTTGAACAATTTGAATATAAGGTTCATATAAAATAAAGGATAAGGTTTACCCTTTGGAATATAATTTTTTTTTTTAATAGTAAAGGTGAATAATGAAATCTCATTGTTTGGATGTGAAGTAATTTGTTATATTGATTTTAAAGGTTCAAGGTTTGAAAAATATGTGGGAGAAACAAGTAATTTGTGTTTTAGTATAATGAGATATTTTGAAATTAATTTGTTCTTTTAAAGGAATATATTTTTATTAAAATAGTGAAGTTGGAAGTTGTTTAACAAAATTCATAAGAAATATTTTGAATATAGAATTTTAAGGTTTAAAATTTATTTGAAGTGTAAATGAGATATAAGATATCATGTCTCATTTCCAATCAATCTAAGTCTATACATATTAGGTCTATACTTGTGTCTTCCGTATCTTTATATGTTGTGTGTTTTCCCTTCTTGAGTATGCATTTTCTTCTAACTCTACTCTTCCATTCTTCCTATCATAGTCTCAGACTTCTCCATCTTGTCATGCCTTTCGTTTGTCACCCATCTTGCCATTGTATTTATCATATTCCTCCATCATGTCATGCATGTTGTTTGACCCCCAACACCTTGTAATATGGTTTGAGTCTTGTGATATGGCTAATCCTTGATCCCCAATATCTCTTTCTATGTCTACATTCCACATCTAACTTTCGATCATGTGGCGTATTATTCTTAATAGTCTATTTTTGGCACAATCATTTTCAAAGCAGAATCTTTACCATCCATGATCACTATTCAAATTCAAAGTTACGGGTGTACATGGTGGCTAACCTCTTTTGTTTGTGTAAGATATAAAATAGAAAATGATTTCATCTAGACCATCAAGGAAACTTAATCAAATTCATTTTAGAATATATTTTGTGTAATTTTGTTTAAGTGCAAGAATCCTAGGACAAAATCCTAGCAGTTTTAGAGTGTGATATCATATAGAGTTTGTATTTGAGTTTCATTGGATCCAAACTTTAGTTGTATTATATTGATACGGTTTTCCATTGCTATTGTACTTAATGATATTGTAGAACTATTTGAATGTAATACAACCATTATTGTAACAAGAAAGAGATAAGGATTTGTACCTATTATTTTTTGTTCATTATAATAAAAAAATTGAGAGTTATTTCTATCATTTACTTTTTGAAATGTAATGATATTGTTGATGCTTAAACAATAATTTAATATGAGTTATCTAAGATTTGAGCGAATGCTAGGGCCAATAGTGTTATACAAATAATAAGTGTTTGTAGAAGGTTAAGAATTGAATTTGCATTATTATTTTGGATTGAGAAACTACATTTTTATTGGAGTTGGTGATCTTGCTAGCTTGTGTATTTAGAGTTCAACTTTGCATGTTTTAGTTTTATGCAATATAGTGATAGAAAAACTAGATATATCACTTGAAGGAGATAAGGAAATAAGGTTGATTTGTAAAGAGTGTAGAGACTTAATAATCTCCTAAATAACCCATTGAAAAGAATAATAATATGGTAGAAAGAGAGAAGGAATATAGATGACAACCTAGATGGTCAGGGTGAAAAAAAGTTTGATACGATGGCACAATTGATTCATAAGATGGATAGTAATATGAATGCACCTAGAAAGCCAACAAATGAAGTGATTATGAGGGTAATAATATAAATTCCACTTAGATCCACACATAAAAGACTATCAATGTTTAAATTACAAGACCAACCTAATGTAATTTTTTGAATAATGAGGTAGAAGCTCCAAAACTAGAAGCCCAAAAGTCATTATTTGATGATATTAGGGCTTGTCATATAGAATACAAAGCTATTCCTAAGGAGACCCAAAGTGAAATGTTACTCACCAATTATATGACCATGAATAAGTCTTGTAATGGTTACAAGCCTAAGCCTATGCTACAAGCCTTTTAAAGAGATGTACAACAAGATTTGGGAAACTTGATTCTATGATGAATCTAAAAAATGTTTAGCTTGTGCATGGTATATAAGCTAGACACATACCTGTCTCTTAGAGTGATGACTAAAGATGAAGTAATCAAGTTTTCCACCTTGTATTTGGAGGGTACTACACATGAGTGGTGGTACCATTGCTCGATCACTTAGGGTTGTAGATCTATCACCTCATATGATGAATTCTACAAAATTTTGATTTAGAGGTTTGATTGAAAGGATAGTGAAGTTTATTTCAAAGATTTGACTTAGCTCAAATATTGTGGTTTAGTGGATAAATTTGTAACTTTTAGTTTCAAAAGCTCTCAATGATTGTGCAAAACATCATAGAGAATTTTAACTATTCTCTTTATTGAAGCTCTTTAACTATGTAATTCCCTGACAGAACAATTTTTTATTGAAACAACAATGATAAAACTAATAATGCAACAAAGACATGTCACACTTACATGACAACATGCACACAAGTGTCACAACGACATAACACAAAAGAAAATAAGGCACTTCACCATTGCATAAGATGTTGCAAGATGGTGTGTCCCTTGGTATTCTCTATGCAACACAAAACTTAGGTTCATGACATGGCTTAACTACCTCTTGTGGATCTTGTATAAATTTGGAGGTTGTATCAACCATAAACAGGTCAATCTTTTGGTGCAATGACAACCACCAATGTAACAATTGGTATCAGAGCCAAGGTCATAGGTTCGAACTCCTCGCTTGCGTTGGGGGGGATTGTTGCAAGATGGTGTGTCCCTTTGTATTCTCTGTGCAGCGTGGTGCTTGGGTTCATGACATGGCTTAATCACCTCCTCTAGATCTTGCAAAAAATTGGCAGTTGTATCAAGCATTAAAAGGTTGATCTTTCGGTGCAATGGAAACCACCAATGTAACATAAGCAAGGTGGTAACAACGGAATACTAACCACTAGTGGTATAAATCCACTATGATGAACATACGAGAGAGAGAGAGAGGACAACACCTACGCGACACTTGGTTACTAAACCACAATCGTGTTCTCTCGCAACACCACATTGAGATAGGATGAGGGAAAAATCAACCTCCAATCCACATCTAGACATAATTCATAACTTGATGCAAGAGGGTACTCCCCTTTGCCAACCAACTCAAATAAACAACAATTTTCACAAGTGAACTTTGCCTGAATTCAATATTCAAATAATAAAGATTGCAACAAACTTAAACTTTATTAATTCAACTCAATTTCAAATACATCTACAATACAAAAATGCTCTCTTGGAATTCAATGGCCTCTCATGCCATTCTGATATGATCTCTTATCCTTCACAATACAAAATCACCATGTTGCCCCATGTTGCCTCTTATCTCTGCACACATTTGTGTTCAACCTGCAAACTTTATGTCTTCAAAATGCCATGGCCTCTTCTTAATTGCAATTGTAATTTCAAATTCATATCATCCACATGTTGCACACCTCTCCTTTTTTTAAATGTTGCACATTAATTTTTAATTTAAAACTCAAAAATTCTTCATACATAGCAGCATCTATCTCTCATTTTTCCTAATGCCCCTTCACTTTCCAAGTCTCTGTAATTTCTTAGACTTGTACAATAATAAATTTGTAATTTTAAATTAATTCCAGCCTCTTCAACTCGCTTTTTTTATTAGTGAAATTTAAATATTTTATTTCTTATTTCTTTTTGCTAATAAATCAACAACCATTTCCCTCTTAAAATCAATTCGAATAAGACTAATTATGTAAATTGATAGAATTGAGTGTCAGCAGGCAAAAAATGCAAAGTGCTACGTTTCACCCAAAAAAAATCTCAAATGTGTTATGACCCCCTCAAGTCCTTGACAAAAGGATTTTGCTCCATCCCTCATAGATTTTGTAAATTTGAACTTTTCACAAACTAGCAACACACTTTCAATATTAAAAAAAATAAAATTCCAACATTAATTTCTCCCAAACAGAAAAATATATACCTTTGATTATTTTTTCACATTTGACATGGCACCTCCAAGAATTCCCTTACAAAAGGATTCTACTCTAGCTCTTACATATTTTTGGGAATAAGTTTCACAAAACTGCTTACGGAGTGTCAAAACTGTGAATTGGTGAAAGTTTCATTCTTGCAATTCATTTCTAACTTTGAAGTACTGTGAAGCTGAAAAATGCCAATGATCACCAAAAAAAACAAAACTGAAAACCAAACTTGAAAATGTTTTTGGGTGATGCAGATAGCATGTTCGCCTAGACACGTTGGGTAAGAAGATTGTGAGCATAGGCTCACAATGGTGGAGTTGAGTAGTCAAACTACTCTTCTAGGTTGAGTGCAACCTGTAGAGAACTCCATCGCTATCCAAAGTGCCAAAGTTATGTATTCTTCCTCTTTTTCCAACACTTCTCCAAAACACACACCATCTCCCTTCAACCACATTGCATTCTCTTCCTTCTCCCCCTCGTGGACTCATGTCCACCATAGCCTGACCTCCTCCACCAAATGCTTTCCACACTTCCCTCCTCTTCCATGGGTTCAAACCCACCTCTAACCGTCCATCTCCACCAAAATCCTACAACATCCTCAACCAACTCTACCAGCAAATATACAACATCTACATTTAAATCTGAAACTGCAACTATATTCTCTCTCTTTCCCTCAATGACATACAAATTTAATGTTAATTTCTCATCAAAAAATACAATACTATTTACCTTATCCCTTTTCTCAGCTGCAACATCACTCTTCGTTGTGACATCTCTCGTATCATCATCAACTACAACTATTAGTTCTTCACACTTCACTGCAACATCAAGCTTCGACGTCCACTCTTCCTCAATTTCCAACAATTATGCAAATAAATTTGCTTCACCTTCACCCTTCATCATGACCTCTTCATTGCCTTCATTCCTTTCTTCTTCTCTTGTCATGCCTTCCTCATGGCATGTCTCTACTGCAACTTCTTCAATAGGGCTGCATCTTCCTCTTTCCATCTCAGACTACAGTCCTCACTCTTCTTTACCACTTTTCTCTATTTTTCCCAACACTCTTTTCCAACTTCTCAAGCCCTGCTCAATCTTTCCTACTTCACAAACTATCTATCCCATCTTTTCAATCATCTCATCCCCCACTTTCTCCCAATACTACTCCCAAAACAGTATTCACACGGGTCTCCTCACAACCCATCCCATTTTGTTTGCTGTAACTTTTTTCCACAACTCACATTCTTCGTGCCTTCAAGCTCTCTCTCTTGCTACTCAGGATTTCTCACACACCTTTGCAACAACTCTTACGAGCTTCTTCTCAATTGCTACTTACTCCCATAGATCTTGGTGGATACTCTCCATGCTCAAGATTACCTGCTCTGATACAAATTGATGCAATAGGGTACTCTCCTTTGCCAACCAACCCAAACACAAAATAATTTTCACAAGTAAACTCTACCCAAATTCAACATTCAAATAAATAAAGATTGCAACAAACTTAGACTTTATTAATTCAACTCAATTTCAAATACATCTACAATATAAAAATTCTCTCTTGGTATTCAATGACCTCTCATTCCATTTTGATATGCTCTCTTATCCTTCACAATACAAACTCACCACGCTATCCCATGTTGCCTCTTATCTCTACACACATTTTTGTTCAACCTACAAAATTTATTTTTCTTCAAAATGCCACGGCCTCTTCTTAATTGCAGCTATAATTTCAAATACATATCATCCACATGCTGCACACCTCTCCTTTTTTTAGCTGTTGCACATTAATTTTTAATTTAAAACTCAAAACTTCTTCATACATGGCAACCTCTATCTCTCCTTTTTCCTGTTGCCCCTTCACTTTCCAAGTCTCTGCAAATTCTTGGACTTGTACAATAATAAATCTATAATTTTAAATTAATTCCAGCCTCTTCAACTATCTCTATTTATTAGTGAAATTTAAATATTTTATTTCTTATTTCTTTTTGCTAATAAATCAACAACCATTGCCCTCTTAAAATCAATTCGAAGAAGACTAATTATGTAAATTGATAGAATTGAGTGTCGGCGTGTGAAAAATCCAAAGTGCTCTATTTCACCCAAAAAAAAATTCAAACGTGTTATGACCCCCTCAAGTCCTCTCCAAAAGGATTTTGCTCCAACCCTCATAAATTTTGTAAATTTGAACTTTTCGCAAACTGGCAACACACTTTCAATATTAAGAAAACAAATTTCCAACATTAATTTCTCCCAAATAGAAAAAGATATACCTTTGATTATTTTTTCACATTTGGCACAGTACCTCCAAGAATGCCATTGCAAAAGGATTCTACTCTAGCTCTTACAATTTTTTGGGAATAAATTTCACAAAACTACTTATGGAGTGTCGAAACTGTGAACTGGCGAAAGTTTGATTCTTGCAATTCTTTTCTAACTTTGAAGTTTTGTGACGCCGAAAGATGCCAATGACCACCAAACAAAACAAAACTGAAAAGCAAACTTGAATATATTTTTGGGTGATGCGGATAGCTCGTTCGCCCAGGATGCTCCTGCATCACATCTCTAAACATAGAGTCAACCCTCCATAATAGGTTTCCTAACTAAGAGGCACAACTCACCATACATTGGAACAATGACAAGATGCTTCCAAAAAACCACACACTTCCCAAGATGTCTCGTCACAACATGACATCATACAAGAAGAATAACTACTCCACAACATCCCATGATCTATGATGATTGTGGAGGATTCCAACAAGGAAAACCACAAAGGATTACAACCTTCTCATGACTTCATAAGACTAGGGGCACAATCTCCTTAACCCTAAGTTTGACAATCGAGCAACATTGGAAGAAGGCACACAAAATGAGGTAAGAGAAGCCACAAGTTCTAAAAAAAACCACAGTAACATGCACAAAACACCACTAGACCCCTAGGACCATGAGGAACAAATTTTTTTTACATGGTTTTCCCATATCAGGCCTCAAAACAATGAAGAAATCAAGTCTTGAAACAGGGAAACAACAAAAACTAGAAATTTCCCAAATCCACCATTAATTTTTTTTTCAATTTTTTTTTTTCAAAATTTAAACATCTAAATATACCCTTTTTCTCCAAATACACTCAACAACACACTTTTCACATAAAATTCACTTTTTACACAATTCCCAAAAATTATAACCCCATATTATTGAAAATTCTCAAAATTTCATACAATAAAATATAGAGCATGGATTTTTTCAAACGAAAAGCACTAGGAGGATTTTACACTCCCCTAATTATAATTTAACCTTTCAAAATGAAATTAAATGAGCAAGGGAGAAGAATTTAACAATTTAATTCAAATTATGAAAAAAAAAATCAATAATACCTCAAGCACGCCAAACGAATGCATACAAAAAATCTAGCACACACTCCCCTTCCCATTCCTATCCCAATGAATCTAATCCCATCGAATTCCCTTTCTAATTGCATTCCCAATCAATAATTCCATTTTTCACCATGAGAGGGTTTTTCTCTCTCAAAATTTCTTCCCAAATAAAAATATTGCATGATGAAAAATAAACCCCATTTTCCTATTTAGCCTTTTCCAAAGTTCAAATAAAACAATATAAAATTTATTTTTCCATTTCCTATTTTACAATTCCTTCAATTTCCCCAAAATCCAAATAAACATTTAAATCCATTCCTAATTAACACATATCAGGGTAAGTGCACCAAGTTGTGACACAAAAATGGATCTTAAGATGCCACTTTTTTTTCTAAAATCAGCAAAGATTGATGTTCATGAGAAAATGAAGATTGTTACGCTCAAAATTTGAAGATGCAACAAGAACAAGAGTTGTAGTGCTCTGAATCTACTTTTTAAACTACCTTTTTTTTTAAATAGTCAAGATTAAGGGTTTGAAAAAGGGGGAGCACACAAAGTGGTCCTTTTTTTATCAAAAAATAGCATAGCATTTGTTATGCTCCCCGTAAAATGTTAATTTTTTTTATAATTTCAATTTTTGCTTTGGTGAGAATTAGTTAACAACATGAAGTTTATGCTGGTTTTTTTAGCTAATTTTTTAATGAATATATAATATTTTACTAATTTTCGAAGTGGACACATCCTAAAAAGTAGAAATTTGAGCATGCTTCCCCCTAATTTTTTTGAAAACTAATTGAAAATCATTTTTTTCAATACATGTAGAATGGAGTCTAGTTTCTAAAAATGTAATTTGTTTCAAATTTTGATAAACAAGTAAAAATCTATATCCAAACTAGCACATATTGGTTTTGACAAAAAAATGGAGGCAATAACAAAAGAAGTTAAAGATGAAAAACTTAGCATAATCAAAATATTAAAAAAATTATATGGTTAGATAGCTAAGAGAGATCCTAACATCATCATGGTATTTTATAAATTTGCATTGAAACACATGCAAACTTGATGGAGATCATAGCCAAAAATTTGTGAAATTTTGTTACCCTTTCAAAAAATCACGTCCTTGGCATGAAATGGATGCCCAAGGAAAAATCCAACCCTTTGGGTGGGTATTTCCCAATGCAATCCATTTGGTGAGTACCAAATGTGAATGATGACTTTTGAGAATGCAATTTGTTGAACTCTTTTTTTTCTTTATCTTTATCTTTCTTTGCGAGTGAAATATCCTGAAACGACTCTCAAACATCCTAAAACTATATACATGAAATATAACTTAAAGTATAAGAAAGTAAATTTCCATATGTAAATGTCAACTTATACTTTAAGTTACACTTTATGTATATACAATTTTAGGATGTTTGAGATTGGTTTCAGATCTCTTGGAGTTGCAATGCAAAATCTAGATTTTGGTAGATCTTATAATTTTTTTAGACAGTCAAATTTTAGTAATCAAGAGGTCAAATTTTAGTAATCAGCAAGTTTTATCATCTTTCTCTCTCTATCTCACTCATTATTCATCTCTTATGCTCTAAACCTCTCTCTCTACCTACCTCTCTCTCTAATTCTATCTATCTCAAATCTCTCTCTCTCATCTCTCTCTCACCTCTCTCTCCCTTCCTCCCTCTATCCTTCCCTCTCTACTTCTCTCTATATCTCTCCTCCCTATGCTTACCTCTCTCTCTCCATCCCTACCTCTCCCTCCATCTCTCCTTACCTCTTTACTTCTCTCTATCTCCCCCCTCCATCTCTCTATCTACCTCTCCCACCACTCTCTCTCTACCTATATCTCCCCTCTCCCTCTCTCTACCTACCTCTCCCTCTATAACTCCCTACCACTCTCTCTACCTATATCTCCCCTCTCCCTCTCTCTACCTACCTCAAATCTATAAGGAGGAAAATAAAAAGTCCATTAGAAACTAATAGAAATGGATCACATTATATCCACCTCAAATCAATTTGATTCCTCTATGGTTTTAGTAAAGAAGAAGGATGGCACAATGCAAATTTGTATTGACTACATTGCACTAAATAAGAAGACTATCAAGAACTAGTATACCATTCATGAGATTGATGAGTTGATAGATGAGCTTCATGGATCAGTTTATTTCTCAATAATAGATCTTAGATTAGGCTACCATCAAACAAGATTCTAAGAGGAGGATATTCACAAGATGAATTTTTGATGTCCCTATGGGAATTATGAGTTTCTAGTCACACCATTTAGCTTTACAAACACTCTAGAAAATTTCTAATCATGTATGAATTTGGTTTTCTACAAGAAATTTAGAAAGTAGATCCTTGTATTCTTTGATGGAAATTTGATCTACAACAAAACATGGGAGAAGCACCTGCAACACATTGATGAAGTGTTGGGAATTTTGGAAGCACAAATGTGTTTTTCCAATGAGCCAAAATGTCAGTTTGTTATGAAATAGATCTTGTATCTAGACCACATCATTAGCACAAAGGTAGTGTAAGTGGACATGGAGAAGATAAAAATAATTTAGACTAGCCTCCTTTAAGGAGCTTGACTCATTTGTGAGGATTTTGGCCTTTGTAGCTACTACAAGTGATTTTTAAGGGGTTGTCCCAACTAGATGCACTCTTAGCTAACCTAAAAAATAAGAGATATGTCACATGGATTGAGGATGCATAGTGAGTGTTTGACATACTAAAAGAGGTAATGAGCTCATTTCTTGTGTTAGCAATTTTGGATTTTCACTCTTCCTTTCACATTGGAATGTGATGCATCAGGAGAAGGAATTGGGGCCATTCTCATGTAGAATAAGCACCCAATTTATTTTGAGAGTTGGAATCTCATAGAGGTGGAAATGAAATTCTCTATGACACGAAAAATATTGACAATCATGCATGCATTGATCAAATTTAGACAATACTTGGTGGATGGTTTATTTTGGTCAAAACTTATCACAACAGTTTGAGATATTTTCTCAACTAGAAGGATCTAAATGAGTAACAACAAAAGTGGGTGAGAAAAACCCAAGCATATAATTTTGATTTTGATTACATAAAAGTGAAGAAAAATGTTATTGTAAATGAAATTTATACAGTTAAGTCCAAATATGTGTTCCATGTCTCATATCTCTATAGATTGAACGAATTTGGAAATCATAATAGAGAATTCCAACAATGCACTAATAGTTGTGTTGGAAGAGAAAATATTGAATGATAGGTATAACATCTACAATGGACTCATTCTATACAAGGGAAGAGTCTACTTGGTGCAATAATCAAAGATGAAGGGAAAGATTTTGTGGGAAACTCATAGCACTCCCATGGTAGACCACCCTGGGTATTTCAAGACCTACAAATAGATTAGGGAAAGGTTCATATGGAAGGGACTCAAGGATGATATCCTCACCCACATCAAATAATACATCTTTTTTTAAAGAATAAATGGAACAAACATTTCCAACATGATTTTTCCAATCCTTGTCCATTCCATAGTAGAAATGAGAAAAAGTCTTGATGGGTTTCATCATAGGATTTCCTAAAGTCCAAGGTAAGGATTGTATATATTATTATGGACATCCTAACAAATTGTGCATGTTAATTTTCTATCTCTTCAAATTGTAAGGTACCTCAAGTGGCAAATTTTTTCTTCAAGGAAGTGATGAAACTCTATGGACTACCCAAGAGCATTATGAGTTACAAAGATAGTTGCTCCATGATCTTGTTTTGACAAGAGCCTTTCCTTCTCACAAGAACTAATATCACTCCCAACACCAACTATCAACCACAAATAGATGGTTAGATCAAGATTATGATTAAATGGGTGGAAGGTTATTTGATAAATTATCTTGTTGATTAGTAGAAGAATTGGATCAAGTGGCTCTAATTAGGGGAGCATTGTTAGAACACCACCTAAGACATGTCAATCAAGATGATGCCATTGATGGCTTTGTATAGGTATGAAGCTCAAATATTCATTGATCTCATTTTGGAAGATTGTAGGGTACTAAGAGCAAGTGTTGTAATTAAAAAAATCCAAGACATTATGAAGTCACACAAGAATAATCTCTATTAGGCTCAAAATAATAGATGTATGCAGACAATCATAAGATTGATAAAACATGTGAGATAGGAGAAATGTTTTATGAAATTTTAATGATACAAGAAATCTTCCTTGCACGCATGGGGGAATAAAAAATTAAACCATGTTTCTATGGGATTATTAAATTTTGAAAAGGATTGACAAAGTGGCCCATGAGCTAGAGCTACTAGAGGGAAGCAAGATACACAATATTTTTCACATCTTGCCTCAAAAAGACACTAGGAAAATAGATAGAGCCCTCAAATGAGTTGTCGCCATTTGATGAAGATGACAAACTGGTTTCAATTCCTAAAGCAATCATGGATGTAAGGGAGATAAATTTGAGAAACATAAACACCAAAGAGTACCTACTTTTGTGGATAGATATTTCGATGAAGGATACAATGTGAGAAGACATAGATTTTGGAACATCCAAACCTACAATTGCTTGAGGAAAAGTAATTTTGAGTGGGGAAGACTTTGCATGCCTTATTTTCAGTAAATCTAAGTGTGTACATATTAGGCATGTACTCAGATGTCTTCCTTATTTTTCTTTGTTGTGTGTTTTCCCTTCTTTAGTATGCATTTTCTTCCAACTCCAATCTTCCTTTCTTCCTATTAGAGTTTCATAATTATCCATCTTGTCATGCACATTTCTCAACCATTGATGCCTCATCCTAAAGTTTGAGTCTTGTGATATGGTTAACCCTTGATCCTCAATATATCTTCCTATGTCCTTGTTCTCCACAATAAAAAATAAAAACAATACTTGTCCTTCTTTAGAAAACAATAAAAAATATGCTTTAAAATGCAAAATTTGAAAAAATAGAAGCTTAATTAAGTCCAATAGATTAGGGGACCAACACATAATGTGAAATTATAAATCTATACAATTTTCTATGGTACAGTATGTTTAATAAGTTAAATTGAAAGAAACCCAAATCAATAAATAAAAATGACTACAAAGACACTAACAAAAATAGAAGAAGTTGTGTCTCTTCTAATAAAAAATGACTTACCCTATAAAATTAACATCTAGATAACAAAGAAATATCCTATTACATTAATTTTTATCTAGTATTATATTATCTATATCAAATTATTATTTTTATCCTATATCATTCCTCATTCTACATTTCCCCATTTCCCATTCTATATCTATATCAAATTGTGCTAGATAGTCTTATTACATCAAATCATTCAAGAGGAGCATGTGAATGATAAATGATGAATGTTTTAGGGCATAGATATTAAAATCATTAACAAGAAAACTACAATAATGTAGATTGAGGTACAATACGTAGAAACATAAGCATAAGAGTTTAAGTGAAGCGTAGATGGTATATTAGCTTGCCATCCAACTATCTCAACTCATTATGAACTTTGTTGCCTTGAAAACTAGAAACTAAAAATCCCTCTATAAATATGGGAAACCACGTGAGAATCATTCCTATAAAAACTTAACATAAAATTGCTAGCTTTAATGTTGAAATACTATATGCCTATGATGAAGTCCTGTTTCTTCTTATGCAACTCACATTTGAATACTAGAAAAAAATAAAAATGAAAGCATGAAAATGATTAATGTATTTGAAAATGTAGGTGTAGACATCCAAATTTGGTGAAAACTTGGCAAACAAGCGCCTTGGATAAGTACCATGACGAAAACCTGGCAAACAGGCGTCATGCGTAAATCCCCATCTGCACGTGGGGGCAACTTCCTGACATGCATTCCCTCCATCCGCTATGCTTCTAGCTATGCACCTGTCTTCCTGTTATCCGTCCTCTTCATAAATCCCTCCATCCCTCCTATTTTCCGCATCCTACCATCATATCTCATTTATCTCCCATTCCCTCCATCCTTCTTGTGATCTTGATCAAAATAGGGGCACCTATCTATGCATGCTTTGGACACCTATTGGTATACATTCCCTTCATCCATGCTCTATCATATTCCTTGGTCACCCATCCTGTTCTCCTTCAGTTATCTCCTTTTATCTTATCATCCACTCGTCCTACAGCCCTCATGCCTCATCATATATGACATATCTAGAGTGGGGGCATCTGCTTCTTTTGTGATATAGTCCTTGGAGAAATCATCTATCATAACAGCATCCCTTCCATCTCCCCATCCTTATCTTCGTATCCATCTATCCTAGCATCCCTTTCATCTCCCAATCCTTCTGTCCCTATTCCTCTATCACAGCATCCCTTCCATCTCCCCATCCTTATCTTCGTATCCATCTATCCTAGCATCCCTTTCATCTCCCAATCCTTATATTCCTATCCACCCAAACAATCCCTCCCATCCCCATCCCTATATCTCTATCCATTCTTTCCTCTTTATCCTCATCCCATCTCATCCCATCTCACAATCCTTTGTCAGTGGTATCTGGCTATAGGCCTCCCCCCCATGCCACCCAATGTCATTTATCTACTTGTCATCACTCCTACTTCTCTTGCACATCTTTCCATTCCCTATCACTTTTCATCACTCATCTCATCCTTTCAAATCATTTTAATGATTTGGATAACTATCCCAGCCCTGAGCTTTATGTGATCGTCATCATCCTATCCAATCCACTAGGTCTATCTATCTTGTCGTATCGGTCCCACCTTTTTATCCACTTGTCCTATCATCTTATCATCTTTTATCCATTGTTTGCCTTTGGTCTTGTCGAACTACGTTGCCCCTGCGCTTTCACGTAGGCAAGGTCGGTCATTTGATCCGCCCCCGGGGTTCCATCATCACTTTGGTCCTCTATCGTCTATCATCCGTCTTTCTCATTTTGTCCATCCTATCCCCTACCCATCCCCCCATCCCCCTATTTTCCCTACCCCATCCTCTATCTTTCCTACCCCCTACCCCCCATACCCATCCCCCCATCCCCTATTTTTCCTATCCCCTACCCATCCCCCCATCCCCTCTTTTTTCCTATCCCCTACCCATCCCCCCATCCCCCTATTTTCCCTACCCCCATCCCCATTTTTCCTATCCTCCCCTACCCATCCCCATCCCCTATTTTTTCCTATCCCCTACCCAAACCCCCCATCCTATTTTCCTACTCCTCCTCTTTTCCCCCCCCATCCCCCCATTTTCCCTACCCCATCCCCTCTATTTTTCCTATCCCCACCCATCCCCCTAACCCTATCCTCTAACCCTATCACTTTTTCGCCTAAACATCCTTCTTATTTGCTAATTAAATAATACTACTATTATTTAATTAATATCTTTAGTTCTTCTAATCTCTAAGGTATCTAGTTAAATAATTAAATACCTTCC
>VDFB02330594.1:0-28453 GCA_007258455.2 Sequoia sempervirens | reverse complement strand
GGATTAACTGCTGATATAAAGTGTTGATGTAAAAAACTACTGAAACACTCCACAATAGTGTCAAATAACATGTACCCAATAACCCAGCTATGAAATAACAATGTGATACCTTGAATGGATGAATTAGAAGGTACAATGTAACTGTTACCTGATTTTTTATGGAAAATCAGAATGAAAAATGAAAGGAAAATATTTTCTACAAAAGAAAGGCAAAGTCAAGGGAAGAAAGTCAAAGTCAAAGTAAGTCAAAGTCAAAGTCAAAGTCAGTCAAAATCAAAGTCAAGGGATAAGGATAAGGATTGCAAAATATTATATCCACAAAGGATAAGGATTGCAAAATATTTTATCCACAGAGGATAAGAGTTGCAAAATATCTTATCCACAGACTATAAAAATGACAAATCAAGAAATGATTGACAACGCATAAACCAAAAAGGAAAATCTTATCTACAGAGGATAAGGATGACAACTCAGAGGATAAGATTGACAATTAATAAAGCAAAAGGTGAATCTTATCCACAAAAGATAAGGTTGACAACTCATACGAAAAAAATCTAAAGTCAACATGACTTTTTGAATTTAGGCTCTCAAAATCCATAAATAAGAGGCCTATGTTTGTTGCAAAGATTGGAAAAGTTTATTGTGACAAATTGACATTCAGTCCTTTAATTTTTTCAGTCAAAATCAGCTCTCTACTTCTGTAATGTCCCCATTTTTCGACGTCCTCTTTCAGTTAGGGTTGGTTCTAGTACACTTACTATTTTTAGTAAGTGCTATTTTTAGCAGGGGGTCTGGTACGGTGCTTCAGTCCTCGGTATGCCTTCTCGAGCGCCTCAATCTCTCTCCGACTCTAGTTTCAGGGTGCTATTTACTATTTTTAGGACTTTCTAAAAATAGTAAGTCAATTAGGGTTAGCCGGACCTACTCGGGTTGGTCTCAGCAGCACATTTTCAGTCGATACCAAGGTTGAATCATTAAGATATTTGAATAATGTTTCAAAAAGTGAGCTTTAATAAAGTACTTTTATATTTTAATGTTGAGGGGTCATAAGGGGACATTTTTGTACCATGGTGCCTAGTGCAATGACTTAAAGTCATTTTAAAGAGCTTCAAAGGTATTTTATAATGAACTTTATCGGAGGACGCCTAAGGTGGGAATGGAGTTAATATTTAATAAAGCTAATATTGAAAATAAGACTTAAAATTATATCATTTTAAAAGTTGCTTTAATCTTGGGCGCCTAAGAGATGAAGGAGAAATTTAAACAATAAAATATTACCTCTCTTGGGTGTTAGAAATGTGAGGAGATATAAGGGAAAGAATGAACTTCATTTTCATTATGCTTTCGATATGAAACTTTGTCGTGCATTTCTCTTGGAGCTTGGCTTTGAGGAAATCAAGGGTTTGTAGGGACGGAAACCTTTGTAGATCACGCTGTCTTCGTGTTTCAAAGACAACATCAAGAGGATTTGTTGGGAGTCTCATTCAGAGGCTTCATTTGTGCTTCAGTTTGATGTATTTTGATGAAGTTTTGAAAAGTTAGAGAACATATCTTTGCAGATTTCAAGTGCAGCTGAGAACAAGGGCTAGAAGGGGTCAATTTATACCAATTTGGTGTGGTTATGCTTTTTTTCAGTTTGGAGTGGTGATCTTGGAGATTTTGGTGAGATTTTACAAATTTTTGGGCATTGACATTCAGGGCCTGAATACTCCTTTTTACTCATAACTTGGAGATAGATTTTTATTTCAAACTGGGTGTTGTTTCTAAAGAAGCTCCTTTCCATGGCGATTTCATCAAGTGTTAGTTCTGATTTTTTGGTGAAGGATTTATTTTTTTAGAGCAAATCGACCTACCTAAGGGGCCGCCCTTTTTATGCTTCTCCATCAGTTGCTGCTACAGGCTCTAGGGCTGCGATCATTTCAAAACATAGAGGTTTGTTAGCTGTTTCATGGTGCTGGGAAGCAAGTATCGAATAGAACTGTGATTGGGTTTGCTGCTGCGTTTGGGGCTTGCCTTTTAGCAAGGCGAAAAAGATCCATATATTTGTTTCAAGTCGTTGCCTTTGAAGGCTTTATTTTCTGCTGTCAAGGAGCTAAAATCAGGTCTGGAAAAAAGTGATTTCTGAGCTTAAAGTTGAGAAATGAGGACTGTAATTTTCTGTTATTAAAATCAGATCATTAATAGTTTTTGAAAGTGTTCTTTTCATGTATTATTTCACTTCATTTTATACTCTTGTTTATGCACTTAAATGAAATATCAAATGCATATGAAACCCTATGAAAGCATTGCAAAAAACTTCACATAAACACATAGGCAGCAAGCTGCAATCTCAGAAACTAAAAAAAATTAAAAAAAAAATCAGGGTTGGTCATTACATCTTCATTGATTGCATCTTCAACCTTGTTTCATTTGAAATAATGGTTGATTGTATGCTTGTGATGTAATATTTTACTGTTTTTTCCAGAAAACAGCCATTGTAGCAGCCTTCAGTGATTCAAAGATCAGTATTTTTGCCTCTATTTGTTTCAATTTTCTCTGTGTATGAAAGAAAAGCAGGTATTATTGTGAGTTCTATGACTCCTTGATTGTTGTTGTTTAATTTTACCTCTAAATTATTGTTGCAAATTACTGTGTGAAGCTTTAGATTGAGATTCATTGGTTGTGTTGCTGATATGAAGTAGAAATCTACTATATTTGGTGTATCACCTTCATTTTTTGTTTTAGTTTTAGATTATCAGATCTTTCTCGTCTCTTTTCCCAGCAAGGTTCTTTAGTTAAAGTTAGTTGTTAGGTGATTTACCAAAGGGAAGCCACCCTTTAATCGGAGGTTGACCTTGAGTTTCACGAGTCCCGCAACTCGAGAGGTCATCCCATGTTTCACAGGATAGCTGGATTCAAGATTCAGCGGGGTGCATATTCCAGGTGATAACAGTAACATACACCCCTGATTTTTTTTTTGTTTTTTCCCAACTACTGATTTCAATGCTTTCTGAGTTTGCTTGTTTAATGGTTTTACATAAGTCATTCAAGTTTGTAACATGCCAACATATGCATAACAAATTTCAAAGAAAGAAGCTACTAAATAACTTGCAATGAATGAGAGAATTCTGCCTTCAACAATATTCATATTTTCATTATAATTGAGTTTCGATTACAAGATAAAATATCAGAAATAGTAAGTATTTTCTCAGACTTGGGCGAGTAGCATAAGGCAGATTTTAAGCCTCCAAAATGCAATGAACTGTAGTGATGTTCTTGGCTCGAAACTCCTTTTTTTTGAAGCACCAAACACTCAACCAAAGACCTCAATACACAGAAACCAGGCGCCTTTGCTTGGGCAGGTCGAAACTGAAATTTTTTGCAGCAACAAGGCATCCCCCATGAAAAGTTCCATCCTCCCTAGAAACTTTAATACTCATTCAAAAAATGCAATCTTATACTCTTTAGAATTGGCTGGAAATGAGTCTTTTAATGCACCAATACCCATTTTGATATCTCAATCCATCTTAGAGCTATGAGCAAAAACATGGTTTCAGGTCCAGAAAAGTATTACCCAGAAAATGATATAAAACACACCAAAATCTTCGTAAAATCACTCCAAACTGAAAACTAAGCAAGCCACACCAAAACTCCTCAAAAGTATTGATAAATCTTCATTTTCAATCACCAAAACTCGAACTTTGTTAAGCTCTATATGATCCCTGTTGTGGAATCACTCACAATCTGACTAGGGTGGATATTTCACCACCGAAATCAGCCCATACGAAGAGGGTTTTCGTCCTCAATTCGCAGCCCAAGCAATCTGGAAGAAATTGAGCAGCATTCTATTATGTTGCCAAAGTAGCCATGTACAAATGAGAGCCAAAATGAAGTTATGAAGAGATTAGGGCGACTAGACTTGAAATGTTTCTTAATTCCCTCCTAAAACCCACGCCCTTCCTTGAGCCTTTGCAAATTAAAAACACTTTAAATAATTCCTCCTTCCTTGGGCGTCCCACTCAAGGAAGCTATTTGCACTACAACCTTCTAAAATGACTTTAAGTTATTCGCCTAGCACCAAGGTACTTTTTGAATGACCATTCACCCCCTCAACTTAAGTTTATAAAATAATTTTATTGAACAACTTAAGTGACTGAATAAAACAATTACTAATTACTGCAACCTTAGCTCTCCAAACCAAATGAGAAATAATACTACTGTGTACATACTAGCCTAGGACCAACTCCCCAAAAAAGACTTACTATAAATAGCACTACTAAAAATAGTAAGTGTACACCAAACGCCAAACTGAGCAAAACTGAAGACCACTAAAGAGTATTGTGACCAACTGAAGATAGCAAACACCACAAACCGCCCACTGCTATAAATAGAAAGATGCCAACCACCCCAACTACCACCATAGCCAGAGACAGTAACCCAGTGCTGAACTGCTACTGGAACCACTATCCAAAATAGCACTACTAAAAATAGCACTTGCTATAAATAGCATACTACTAAAAATAGTGACTTCCAACGCATTTTGAGCACAAACCAGGCAGTCATCGCAACTTACTATAAATAGCATACTGCTAAAAATAGTGACTTCCAACGCATTTTGAGCACAAACCGGGCAGTCGTCACAACTTACTAAAAATAGTAAGTCTGGAAAAGATTGTCAGATGCAGATGATGTCATACCATTGTGAAGCTCTCTAAAAACCCAGAAAGAATCCAGAACCAATCCTGCATGCAAACTCCTAATTGAAATGCAAGTCACTTTCATTAAATGCACGTCACATCTCTCTGAAGCTTTCTGAAAACTCAGAAAGATCCAAAAAACACACTGCCAAACTCTTGCATGCAAACCCCTGAATCCACAAAAGAAACCTCCTAGAAATTAGGAAACCCTAATTCTACCTCTTACTAGCCTACGGGCTTCTGGAAATAGGCTAACAGTCACTGGAAAGTGTAGTGCTAAAAATGGGAACATTACATACAAGTTTGAAAACACCCTTTTTCTTCTGTATTTTGGACAAATCAAAACTGATACACTACTATTGATGCTCTAGAAACTCAGAAAAAGAGCATACAAACACACCCACAAGCAAAATATTGGAAAACTCCCTTCAAACTCCACCCAACACACCTCAAAACACTGAATAGATCTTCATCTCAGCAACATACAAAACTGAAACTCGATTTGAAGCACAATGGTGATCTCTAAAATGAAATCACTCCAATCTAGCTAGGGATTATTTCACAAATCCGGAACTAGAAATCCAATGAGGGTTTTCATCCTCAAAGATTATGGAAGAACTCGCACGTTCAATCTAACAACATAACAGTATGAGAAATCTTCAGCATATGAAAAATGAGAGCCCCAAACCTCCTTTTATAGCTTTTTTTTTGCTTTTTTCGAAAAAGAGTTTTTTTGCTTTTTTGTTGCTTTTTCATTGCTTTTTTTGAAAAAACATTTTTGTTTTCTCGGAAAAAAAAACACTTTTGGCTTTTTCGAAAGAAAACACTTTTGGCTTTTTTCGAAACAGCATTTTTTGTTTTTTCGAATTAAATAATTCATGACATGCAAAAGTCACTTTAATAAATATAACACTTAGCAAATTTTAACATTTAACATTATAAGTTTAAGTGTATATTTTAAATACTCCACCCGAGTTGTGAAAAGAACTACCAAGGCTTTGGAATCCGATTTCTGATCATGTCAAGACAATACAGAGGCAATGGGATGATGACAAGTGAACCCAAAGGCCTGCTAAAAAGACGTTCTCTCCAAGAACTTTGGAGGACACACTAGGAGTCCAAAAATACTTTTGAAAGCATCATTGCAATCTAGAACACCAACTGGGCTCAAATCCAACATTAAAAACCAAGAAAGACTAAACCAACGCACTCCAAAAAGTTTGGAGTTCTCCCCAACCCATTTGGAAGCCTAGGGGAAAAACTTGAAAACTATTCAAAAACTCACGGCACAATATTGCATAAAAATGGGGACATTACAACTAGGGTGTTATTGTTGAGTGTTCTCGTTGGAGATGAGGTCCCCCATATGTGGCCTCACCAGTTGATAGCTTTGGTCAAAAGTGTTTACTCCCAATTTAAAAAGTACAACAATTACTACTATTTTTAACCTTTGGCCAACAATTGATAAAGAAACATTCCATCAAACAATTGTCATGTAAACTAAATACTAGAAAAAAATGGTACTTAGAATGCTTGCTACAGCAAAAGGATGATGTCAATGCTGCCCTACATTGTAGAATGGCTAATGTATTGATCTGAAACTAATACACTACTACTATAGATGAAATTTCAAGTCATTCCCACTTTGCTATGGAAAAATTCAAACTAGTGCAACCTTGTTAGTGGCTACCATTCTCACTAGAAATCTGTTGCCGATGCAAAATAAAATTGTTCAATCTATCTTTCTTGATGATGTAATCAGAAATATATATATATAATCTTCACTCCCACATTTCACAAATAATTTTCTACGCAAACATTTCAATCAATTGCAACCTAAAATGAAATATATAGATATTTATTCGTCAAACTTCAATTCTTCAAAAAATTCCACCTACTTGTGAATCTTAGATGAATCTACTCACAAATTAGCTAGGAGGGTTTCCGTCCTCGAAACCAATCTTTTCCATAAGGTTTTCACCCTAGTGAGGGAAAGACGAATAGTTGCTCAATCTCCAAGCTAGGGTTTTGAGAATAAAATGCTAAGAATGAGTTTTCTTTTTGCAAGCCTTTGTTTTTATACTCCTTTTGTTAATATTTGAAATATTATATTTCAATTCCCTCTCAAAGTGACTTCTAATATTTGTAATTAATTTAACTTTACATTTGGACCCTTAAAAGGTCTTTTTTTTAATAAATTGTCCAATATTAATAAAATAATTAATTAAATATAAGTTGTTCAAATATTGTTTCTAGATTCAATTGTGTTGTAGTTTTTTTCATCAACATTTTGAATCACACTCCATGATCCATCATCAGAATGATAGAGAGCTAAAGGAGAAGAAATGACTCCTTTAGCTCTCTATCATCCTAATGATGGATCATGAAATGTGATCTGAAACGTTGATGAAAAATAATCCAAAACAATCAAATCCAAAAACAATATTTGAACAACATTATGGACTGTGGAAACTTGATATCATTAATTATAAGTTGCCCATAAAATAAGTGACCTTAGACAACTTAATTTAATTAATTAATTATTCCCCTACCACAACCCAATTAGCCTGCAAGAATAACAATTGATCACACCGCAGGGGAGACTTAATCAAGAGAGGCATCCCACTTTTTTTTGGAGTCCTCATATTGCACATTGCTTGGACTTGATGCTTGAGGACATTGAGAAGATTGGATGGGCCAAAAGCGTAGTTGAAAATGCTAGACAAATTACCAAATTTATCTACAACCATAAATGGGCACTTAGCTTGATGGAAGCCATGCAAACGGCAAGGAGCTTGTGCAATTGGGGGTGACACAATTTGCCACCAACTTCCTCATTTTGCAAAGCATTGTTGCCTTAAATTTTTGCAAGCAATGCCTACATGGACTCTCCACATTCCCAAAAAGACCAAAGGGGAGAAGGCCACAAAATCTACTTTTGATAAGGTGTTCATCAAAACTAAGAGAAGATACTTAGGGTAAGTAATAATTAGATTGAAAACCTCAGTCTTTCCTCAAGATAACCTTAGTTGTAACTATTAGTTTTACTTGGCAATCCCATTATATGTGTTTTGCTCCTTATCCTTCATGCAAACATACTATACTAACCAATTTGAAATCAACATTCATACCTCTTTACCCTACTTAGTTCCTTACCTAATATAAATTCAAGATTGTACACACTTAGCAGAGCTTGGTGTACCCAAATAATTTGTCATTTTTTTTATGAGATTGTTTGTGTCTGATGTTCCCCTTTTAATTTCACTCATAATTTCTAGAGCATAAGAATCCCAAAAACAATGTCCCTTCCTCAAACTAAGTTTTACAGTAAAATTTGTTCCTACTTGTCAATTATATTGATAGCATTCCAATATAGCTCTCATTAACTGTGATTCCTTGCAAGACATATATTACCTTGCAATAAGATATTGAGCCTAAAGTTCTACATACCTTTTATAGTTACCAAGAGCACATCTTCCTTCTACTGTCTTTTGTCCATCTGCAAGAAATAGATGTATCACATAAATATGAGACAGCCACAAGAAACCAAACAAAATTCAAGAAATAACTATCAATCACAAATTGAGTTCTTCGTGCCTACTCAATTTGCCCATTACAATGGACTTTATGGTGAATAGGAAATTTCAAGTCACATGGAAGTAACATTTAATTGAACATAATTTTGTAAGTTTTTTCTTTTTCTTTTTTCAAAAAATATTTTGGTGACACTGCTTACTACAACACATTATGGTAAATTCGAGTTGTATTGAAAAAAGAGATAAAAGCTCTTTATAAATAATTTGCAAAGTTTCTAAAATAAAGAATAACGAAAGTTGCTAAAAAGAACTATAGTAAACTACAAATACAACCTTATCTAATATATTACATTATTGACCATTAAATAAACTAACTAAATATTAATTTAATACCCTCCCTTAATGGTCAATCTATCAACTACACCAAGATGCCCCCTGAATTTTACAAACTTATCCGGGCTCAAAGACTTGGTGAGAATATCTGCAATCTAATCCTCTGTTGGAACATACTGCAAAACTAGTGATCCATCTTCGACAAGCTAGTGTATGAAATGACAATGAAGTTCAACATACTTTGTCCTTTCATGGAAGATCGGATTTTTTGGGAGTTTCAACACCCCTTGATTGTCACAGTACAAGGGGGAAGGTCGTGCTTGAGACATTTGCATGTCATAAAGCACCCTTCAAAGCTAAACTACCTCACAAGCTACTTTAACAGTTCCCCAATATTCAGCTTCAGTTGAGGAAAAAGCCACTACCTGTTGCTTCTTGCTAGTCCATGTAACTGCACCTGTACCCAAACTGAATACATACCCTGAAGTAGACTTTTTGTCATCAACAGAACTTGCCCAATCTGAGTTTTGTATAGCCAATCAGCTTAGGATCTTTGCACCTTTCATACAAAATGCCAAAGTTGGAAGTGCCTTTCACATATCTCAGCACACACTTCGTTGCAACCCAATGTTCAGCTTTAAGGGCTATCATGAAGCGAGAGATGTAGCTTACTGCAAAATTGAGGTCAGGTCTAGTAGCATTGAGATAAATGAGGTTGCCTACTAGTTGCCTGAATGTTGATTCATTTTGCATAGGCAAATTTGATTTTGTTGATAGTTTTAGCCCTTTCTCCATAGGTGTAGATGCAGGTTTGCAATCATTCATTCTAAACTTATCAAGCAGATTGTGAGCATACTTGGATTGAGAAATAAAGATGCTATCAGTTTTCTGCAAACCTCAACACCGAGACAATAATGAAGAAGTCCCAAATCTATCATGTCAAAGGATTGACTGAGATTGTGTTTGATCTCCTCAATCATATTTTTTGAGCTGCCAGTAATGATAAGGTCATCAACATAGACAACAAGCACAAGAATACCATCACCAGACTATTTGACATACAAATTTGAATCAAAAGGGCTCCTCTGAAAACCATGATCAAAAAGGTACTTATCAATTTTCATGTACCATGCCCGTGGAGCCTGTTTAAGGCCATAGAGTGCTTTCACGAGTCTGCAAACCTGGTTTTCTTTACCAACAACCTTGAAACCAGGAGGTTGTTTCATATAGACTTCTTCCTAAAGATCACCATTGAGAAACGCACTCTTGACGTCCATTTGATGGACTTTCCAACTAAACTGGGCTGCAATAGCGAGGACAAGCCGAATCGTACTCATTTTGGCTATAGGAGCAAAAGTCTCCTCACAATCAATGCCCTCTGTCTGTGAGAACCCTTTTTCTACTAACTGAGCCTTATATTTGTAAAGAGTTTCGTCAGCCTTGTCCTTAACTTTATACACCCATTGCAGCCAACAGGGTTCTTCCCAAAGGGAAGATTAAAGAGGACCCAAGTGTTATTCTTCAGAAGGCTATTATGCTCAACTTCCATAGCTTGTTCCCATTCAAGTATGCCTTTAGCCTCGGAATATGATTGAGGCTCAGAGATGCTGAGAAGTTGGAGATAAGAGCAAAATTGGCAGTATTATGTTGCTTGCTCTTTTTCCAAGCAGTTCTACCCTCAAGTAATTCATCATCACGAAGATCACTTATGGCTTTAGCATACCATTTACGCCGGAAAGTAGGACCAACATCTGAAACAGGAGGAACAACATCACCAGGTGTGGCTGGAACAAAATCAGCTGGATTAGGATCCAAATCGTCCTAAGGAGTGGCGGGTGGTGGAATATTTTGCTGAGGTGCTTGCACAACTGCAGAATCCCTCCCATCAAGTGGAGCTAGGGGAAGACAAACACCCAAATCAGAAGCCTACATAAACTGATCCTCAGGGCTCATAGAAGTAGAAGATAGAAAGAAAGGCCCAGTAGTTTCATCAACCACAACATCACGACTGAAGATGAGATGAGTTGTATCTACATCAATCAACCTGTATGCCTTATGATTCTCACTATAACCAGTGAACGTGAGTTTCTAGCTTTTGGAATCCAACTTAATGCACTTGGCATTTGGAATCCACACATGAGCAGTAGACCCAAAAACTTTCAAGTGACTGACCTTAGGGATGCGTCCAGACCAAGCTTCTTTAGGAGTCATCTTCTTAACCGCATGAGTAGGAGACCGATTCAGAAGATAAACAACAGTATAAACTGCTTCATCCCAGTACTGCTTAGGAACATTTCTATGCTCTCGCATAGAACGAGCCATTTTAGTAATGGTGTGATTCCTACGTTCAACGAAACCATTATGTTAAGGGGTGTAGGGTGTGGTAAGTCGGCGCTTAATGTCATGTGCAGCACAAAAACTGGAGAAGTCACAAGAACAACCCCCCCCCCCCCAATTATCAAACCTAAGAGTGACTATAGGAAAGCCTAACTCTTTCTCAACTACGGCCTTAAACTATTGAAATATACCAAACACCTCTGATTTGTTTTTAAGAAATTACACCCACATTCTTCTACTAAAATGATCAACAAATAACAAAAAATACCTACAACTAGTAACTGAAGGAGTGTTCATTGGGCTACATAAATCAACGTGAACCAACTATAATACCTTGGAAGCTTGGCATGAGTCACCATCTTAGAACGAAGTCTGATGCTGCTTCCCAGCGTGACAAGCCTCGCATACTCCATGATTCTGAGTTTGAATTGCAGGTAGGCCACCAACCAGATCATCATAAGATAACTGAGAGAGATATTGCATGTTCAGGTACCCATAACGCTGATGCCAGAGGTTACTAATGGAAGTACTCTTGGCTGCCATAGAGTGCTCTTGAGAATCACCAAAATCAACAAGTCTATAGAGACCATGATTCTCAAGTCCCTAAATAGCTGTAGTGTGAGTCTCTCTACCAACAATGTTGCAAGTATGCATGTTGAAAACAATATCTAGCTGAGGAGAGTGAGTCATGATCTGACAAACTAAAAGTAAGTTCAACTCCATGCCAGGTACAAAGCATACATCGAGAAAAATTAAATTTCTCCCCCTAGAATGAATTTGTACGTTACCTTTTCCGACAAAAGTATACTCCTCGCCTCCTCCAAAGATAACAAAATCTTTGAATGGCGTCTACTCAATGAACCAATCCCGACGATGAGTGAAATGTCGAGATGCACTTGAATCAATGTACCAAGCAGAGGATTTAACAAGATCTACAGGACTCTTGGCCATAAAGGCATAGAACGCAAACTCCTACTCAATGTGCTATGCAACATGGGATTTGGGTTTAGGCTTTCCTTGCTTGTTCTGCTCAGAAGCCAAGCGTTTCCAGCAATATTTCTTCATGTGACCATACTTATGACAATAGTTGCACTAAACATTCTTCTTCTTGGAAGAATCTTGAGATTGCGCTTGACTAATCTGCTGAGAGGGTTGATTCTTGCCCTTATTCTTCTGAAATGTCTTGGTAGTAAATGCCTACTCTGTGGAGGATGAACTAGCACCGCTACCGAACTGTTGTTTCCAACAATCCTACTACAAAAGTATAGTGGAAAGATCTGAAAATTTCAAATCAACATTAGCTGAGGTAATGTTGAGTGTCTCAATAAAGTGCTCATAAGATTTTGGTAGACTCTTCAGAGTGATGACTACCATATCTTCTTCCTCCATTTTCCAACCAATAGCCTCTAGTTGATCACAGATATCCTTGATTTTTGTCAAGTGCGCTTGTAGAGTTGTCTCCTCATCCATCATGATGGAAAACATGTTTTTCAGAAAGAATGCACGACTTTTGTTTGTTGTTTCATGAAGATTTTTCAGAAGATCCCAAATTTTAATAGCTGATTTGCCAGATGGTACCTGAGGTAGCTGGTCATCAGTGACAAACAATTTAATAAGTATCACGGCTTCCCGATTTTGCTCATCAAATTTTTCTTGATCTTTACCCAACGTTGTAGGACGTGTAGTGTTGCCCAGAACAATCTGTTCAAGGCAACGATATTCAAAAATTGTCATCATGTGCTGCTTCCAGGTGTTGTAGTTGCAGTCGTTGAACTTCTGACTACCCTCCAGCATAATGTGCGACAAAGAAGCCATGTGTCACAAGTTTGGACAGAGTATCTTTGTAAACAAAATCCGACAAATAAAAGGCACTAGACCCCACGAGCAAGAATTTGTCAAAAAAAGACGTCACAAAAACCTGAGATGGCAAAGTACACTCGTCTTTGAGAGCAAGGGGCCCCACAAGCAAAGAACATGAGGAAAGAAACCCTAGTGATCTAGTCAAAGCAACTGAGACCACCAAAATGTATGGGCAGGAACCAAATGGAGAAGATATTCTCAACCAGAAAAAAATACACACAAAACAAAAACCTCTTAGTAATCAGAAGTCTAGAAACCAGACAATATGCAGATGAGAAAACCAGAAAACAAAATCGCCCAAAAAAATGGCGACCAAATCCACAAAATCGCTCAAATACTTGCAAAAACACGCCCAAAAAAAGCGTTTTAAAAAAGCCCAAAAAATTGTGCCTAGAAAACGCGTTTTAAAAAAAGCCCAAAAAAGCCTTTGTCGTGTGTCAAAACTAGGAGAAAATGGCATCAAGGAAAAACAGTGAAATGGTGCTTAGGTCGTGAAAAATCGCGATTCAAAAACTCAAAAAATGGCACTCAGGTCGTGAAAAATCGCGATTCAGATACTCAAAAAATGGCGCCCAGAAATCGCATGAAGAGAAGTCCTTATTGCACAGCTAGAATCCATAAGGAAAAACGCATCTAGAAAGGGTCTCACGCACCAAAAAAAAGAAGAAAATCGCGAAGAAATAACCCTAAGAAAAAACACGACCAAAGAAAACGCAACGGTTTCAGAAGGAAACGAAAGCCCGCAAATTTTAGACGAAAGAAACCACGATTTTCACATAATGCGTGCCATAAAAAAACACCTCACAGAACGCCCTCTAAAAGTAGAGAAAGGCGGGACTTTCTTTCACAGGAAGTCCTGAAAAAATCAAAGAAAATCCGTGCCAGAAAATTAAAAAAAAATTACTCTACCCGCTCTGATACCATATTATGGTAAATTCAAGTTGTATTGAAGAAAGAGATAAAATCTCTTTATAAAGAATTTACGAAGTTTCTAAAATAAAGAATAACGGAAGTTGCTAAAAAGAACTAGAGTAAACTACAGATACAACCTTATCTAATATATTACATTATTGACCATTAAATAAACTAACTAAATATTAATTTAATGCAACAAACTTCTAGCCAATAGGAAATCCATGTCATATGGAAATAATATTTAAAATTTATAATCTTATGTCATCATACCCAGTAACAATATTATAAACACATCATATAAGGTGAGAAATTACGATTTTAAAAAGGATGCAGACTTCAATGTTTTAATTCTTTTGAATTAAGAGTAAATCAATTTCCTAGTCCTCACAATTCAAAATTAGTTTCCTGCTTTCACAAGCCAACCCTTTCACAGAATACGACTCTTACCCATCAACTTGCACACCCAAATACTTTGAATTGAGCACCGAGGATCTCGTATTTAAGGACAAACCCTAGACCATTAGTTCAAATAGGGTATCAATCAAATTATCTCATGAGATGTCATTCACACTACATCATATAGAGACTAAGAGCTTGCATCAGCATCTACATAAACAAATACTACTCAATCAACTTATCATCTAGGCATCTTGCATTTCTACTTGGTGTGTATTTGAACTTCTTTTCCCACAATAGGGACTAACTAGTTATCAAGGAAGTTTCATTTGATTCAATTGCAAAAGCTACATTCTAATCATCGATTGCATTCTACAATTAATCATCCTTCATCAACTTTCCAAAATTAACAAGAATAGAGTTAAGTCATTCTAACTCTCTAAATTTCACTTACATTTGCGTTCGCAACTCATTGTTTTGGTCTGACTCTTATTTACTATTTTATATTAGTTTATTAGACTAACTACCATAGAGTTACTTTATTTCCCCACATATTGCTGAAACCCAACATAATCCAGCTATGGTTTTTCGCTAAGCTTCCTATTTTTTTATTTTTCAGATCTGATATTGCTCTATTCCTTTATCTAGGGTTTAGTCCATTATTTTTAAGGATCTCTCCTTGTGTGCTTGTTGTTGCTAGATCTTAGTCATAGATGTGTACTCCATCCTAAACCAACTCACTACCTTTGTCAAAGATAATATATGATGATGACTCTTCTCTCATCACATATGGTAGTGATTTAGCTATTAGTACAGCCCTCCATTGCCTTGATATATCTAGGGATGACGACTCATGTGGTCATACTCCACCTCTTTCAATTAATCATGATGTTTCCGTAACCAATGATCATGATATCCCTTCTACATCTCATGATTGTCTTTCCACTACATCCTTTGACACCTTCATGCATACACCCAGTTATTTATTGTCTATTGATACATTTGTTCATACTTATTCTTAATTATTTATCTAATGAGTAACTTAATGATGCTTGCTTAAATGATGAACATTTTCTAACATGACGTTGCTAGGCTTAGAGATGATGACATTTCACAAGTAATTCATGATAGTACTATGAATGTTATGAATGCTTCAATGTCTCATAGTATATTGGTTCATGCTCGTTCTAATGCACACATAGTTACGAGACTCGGACTCAGCAAGGATGAATCGACTCAAGGACTTAGCGACTCGGGACTCGGACTCGACGCAGACTTGGCAAAATGAAAAAAAGTTGAAAAAACCCTAGAAATTTAGAGATTTTTAAGGATTTAAAACTTGTTTCAAGCACCCTTTATTGAATACAACACAAATAAAAGCAAATTTGATCACATGCACAAGTATACAATGATCACATAAGTATAAAGTACACAAATTGTAGTTGCGCTGCTGAAGGAAATAGCATACTTAGATAGATAAAATTAGTCAAATGTATACAAAACTCATGGAATATGAAATCCATGATATCAAATGTTCCATACAAATATGAAATATCAAAACAATAGCTAAAAGTCTATCACTCTATGGCATAGTGGAGCCAGCATCCTTCCTTACGAAGGCGTCTAAGGGTCCTAGATGATGTTACAGTTGTAACCATAGTCTTTGCCTGTGTTTCACTCTCCATGCCATTCTCACCAACAGCAGCTATGTCTCCTCGTGCTCTAGCCTCCTCCTCAGCCATGGCTACAACCTCAGCCTCTCTCTCTGCCTGGTTCACCCAATCAAGGTCCTCATCACTAAAGACTGCATCTGTAGCCTCAGTGATCCACTCAGACTGTGATCGGGGTGCTGTCGTGGTCAAAAAGCTTCCTATATCTAAGCTGAAGGTTGTAATGAACATATACCAAGTCTTTCATCCTCTCCACTGTCAATCTATTGCACTTCTTGGAGTGTATGTGCTCAAACATACTCCAATTGCGCTCACAACCAGATGAACTACATGGCTGGCTCAATATACGAATGGCAATATTTTGCAGGTTCGGTGTATCAGAACCAAACATCACCCACCATCTATCTGAGATGAGAAAAAAAAACAAAATCAATCTCATTTCAAGTTTCAAGTTCAAGTTCAACATTTAATAATAAATTATAATATAAAAAGATGAAAATTATGCCCTTAAATATATTTTTACCTAGCAGTAATGTTGTCCTACTATCTTTGCACATTTGACATGCAAAGAAGTCTCCTTGTCCCTTAGTGAAGGCATTTATCTCGTGCACTATCTGTGTAGTAACAGCGGGCAACATCCGCTCTATCGTCGAATAGAGCCCACTAAGAATTTCTCTATTTGCACAGAAATCACGACGGAATTGAAAGGCCGGATTTAGGAAACATGCGGCTGCATGGATGGGCCTATGAAGTTGGTTTTTCCATCTCCTATCAATGATATCCCAAATGGGACGATACTTCTCCTCAACTCCACCATAGACTGATCTAATGGCCTCTTTGGCCCTATCCATGCCCTCATATATGTAGCCCATTGCGGGCTTCTCCCCATCTGCAACTTGTAGGAGAACTAGCAAGGGCTCAATAAATTGCAAAGTGCAAACATGTTTCACAAATAAGTGTGAACGAAAATAAACAAATAAAAGTAAGATATGATTAAAACTTAAAACATAATAAAGAATTAAATTTTACCTCCAAAATCTCGTCCACTGGTGTCCAAAACCCTTACTCATCAAAAATGCAAGCAGCCATAGCAATCCCTACAGTGCTTGTAGAAAAGGATGAGGAAGACCACTCCTCACTAGTAAACATGCGCCTTAAAGCTGCCTTTGACAAAATCAAGGATTGCAACATGATAAAATTTGTTGCAAACCTAGTGATGCCAGGACGAGACAACTCCCTCAACCCCGTGTATTGCCTCATAAGGTTACGTACCCATGTGTGATTGTATACAAATTTGCAAATGTTTTTTGCTGCATCCACACATGTTTTGATCCATGGGAGCTTGCCAAGATCCTCCATCATGAGGTCAATGCAATGGGTGGCACATGGAGTCCAAAATATAGTAGGGTGCCTCTCCATCAATAATCTACCAGCAGCAACATAATTTGCTGCATTATTTGTCACCACTTGCACTACATTCTCTTCCCCCACATTAGCTATCACCTCCTCTATAGCCTCACACAGGTATGTGGCATTTTTGAATTGGGCAAAAGCATCAATGGACTTCATGAAGACGGTGTCACCTGAAAAAATAAGCAAAACCAATTATTCAATAAATTAAAAAACATAAATCAGCCATATTAAATTATTAATCACTAAATCAAATTCAAATTTCAATGCATTGAGGGAAGTACAATTACCTCCGGAGGAAACTAGGAAATTAAGCAGCGTCCTATTTCTCCTATCGGTCCAACCATTAGTCATGATGGTGCAACCAATCCTCCTCTACTGCACGCGCTACTCCTCTAATTGTGCTTTCACATCTTCCACCTTTTAAGTCAAAAGTGGGCCCTTTAGTTCATCTTCAGTGGGGGCTTTGAACCCTGCCCCACATATAGTTATGGCATCAACCATGTTTTGCCAAAAAGGTGACCTAAAACATGTCATAAATAAATTAATAAGTTACTTACATAAGTATTGTAAAATGAAAAGTTTTAAGCTTTTAACTTTAAATTTGAATTCGATAATGAAATACATCTAGATTCTAAAATTTAAATATAAATTTTAAAACAATTAAACGAAAAAGAATTACCTGGCTACATGGAAGGGAATAGTGCAATAGTACCAAAAGTTTGCAATTGTCTTTTTGCTGCATCATGTGCGTCCTTGTTCCAACCCATGTTCTCAAGCGATGGTTGGGAACCAGGAGTAGTGCGTGGTACAAAATATGAGTCCACCCAAGATTTACTAACTCTAGGGTCAATGCTAATACTGCCACTACCACTAGCAGTAGCAACGCCACCAGCACTAGGAGTACGCATAGGCATAGCTGGTGCAGAAGCACGAGCACTAGCACTAGGACAGTATGGAGGCATGGAAGAAGCATCTCCAACAGCACCAAGTCCCTGTCCAACTCCAACACTCGCCAACTCTTGCCTCTGTTTCTTTTTCATTTCTTTTTGCATTTCAAAAGTTTCTAATTGCACTTACACTTTACGAATAGCCTCAGGAGGTGCTACAGTGCAGCCCACTGCATCATGGATAGGTATGCGTGCAATATGGTATTTTAATCTATTTATGCCTCCATGATATATTGTTTTGCAGTATTTACATTTTGCTTCTCCTTTTTTCATTCCGGGAAAGATTTCAACATGTTTCCAAGCAGGGTCTTTTCTGCCTAGGGTTTGACTTTGAGACATTGTGAAAATAATAATATGGTTTGATTTGCAAATGAATGTGGCTGCAATAACTAGGTTTTCTAAAATTATTTAAGTTGCAAGTAGGGTTTGTAAAAAAAAAAATGCAAACTCAAAAAAACAATGATTTTACAAATTACAATGAATTATTTGTTAAAAAAACACAAAAAAAACCAACTAAAATCAAACTTACCTCTTAGATTTGGCTTGGAATGCAATGCAAACTCCTCCCAATCACTGGTAATGAGCTCTCAATGCACCTCCTTGCTGGTATGAAGCTTCCCAAATGATATATGACTCTAGATTTGTCTTCAACAACTTGTTGGTTGCCCTCTCTTCTCCTCCTATTTTTCTTCACAACTCTCTCTTCTCCTGTTTTGCCAAATGAATGAAATGAGGTTGCTTTTAGGGTTGGGAAGATAATATAGGACAAAAAAAAAAACTTAAACTTTCATTTTATGTTTTTTTATTGTCTTTTTGGCTTGCTGCCATCGGCCACATCCAAGGCCCGAGACTCGCCTGGACACGGTGCGTCAGGAAAGTCTGCGGCCGCTTCCGCGTCCAGGCTCCCAGGACCCGACCAGGGGTGCTCGGCTCGGGACTCGCTAAGTCCTGGCGAGTCCGGGTGAGTCTCGTTACTGTGGCACATATTATTAGTGTGAATGATGCAAATGTGAATCATAAATATCAACAATGCAAAACTCACACTCTCATAGTCAAGTAATGAAGTTCAAGATCTTGGCTCAGAAAATTTAGATAACAAACAAAGTCATCATAGCTAAGATCTTACTTTGCTCCATTGTTAGTTCCTTTTCAAAGTAACAAACTATGAAAGAACAATAATGATATGATGCAATGATAATGATAAATGGTCAAAGATAAATGATACCTATGCTTAATAAAAAACAATGATAAATGTTTGATAATGCTTGAATGCTTGAACACTAGAGTACTTGATAGTGATAAGAGTGCTAGAGAGATTTTTTATAATAAAAGTGTTAGGGGGATTGACAATAAAAATGTTAGGGGATATGAATGAAATGAAAGCTTCTTATTTATCTGTTTCAGTTAACATTTGATTAATGGTGGAGATTGATTTGCAAGATCAATGGCTAGGAAAATTCAAGATAGGGCAAGACCTAAAATTTGAATGTGATGAAGGAGAGAAAGATTAGAAGAATTTATTTACAAAAATGATAGTTGAAGAAATAAATAAATATTAATTTACTTATTTTAGAAAAAAATATTTAATTTAAATAAATTATTTTTAATTTATTTAAAAGAGAAGTGTTAGCTAATTAAATCATTTTTGGAAATTATTCAATTATAGAGGAAAAGATTTAATTTAAATAAAATTATTTTTAATTTATTTAAAAGAGAAGTGTTAGCTAATAAAATATTTTTTTTAAATTATTTAATTATAGAAGAAAAGATTTAATTTAAATAAATTGTTTTTAATTTATTTAAAAAAGGAGTGTTAGGAAAATTATTTAATTACAAAGGAAAAGATTTAATTCAAATAAATTATTTTTAATTTATTTAAAAGAGGAGTGTTAGCTAATTAAATAAGTTTTGAAAATTACTTAATTATAGAGAAAGAGATTTAATTTAAATAAATTATTTTTAATTTATTTAATTATAAAGGACAAAAGATAAATTGAGTTTCATTTTAATTAATGTTGGAGGGAAAATGATAAGAGATGAATTAATTAAATAATTAAAGATCATTTAATTAATATAGATATGATAAAAAGACCAAGATAATTAAATAATTAAATATGGATGAAAAGAGGAAAATGTTAGCTTAATTAAATAATTAAAAAATTATTTAATTAATTATAGATAGAATAGAGTTAAGTCATTATAACTCTCTAAATTTCACTTACATTTGCGTTCTCAACTCATTGTTTTGGCCTGACTCTTATTTACTATTTTATATCAGTTTATTAGACTAAATAACCATAGAGTTACTTTATTTCCCCACATATTGCTGAAACCCAACATAATCCAGCTATGGTTTTTCCCTTAGCGTCCTATTTTTTTATTTTTCAGATCTGATATTGCTCTATTTCTTTATCTAGGGTTTAGTCCATTATTTTTAAGGATCTCTCCTTGTGTGCTTATTGTTGCTAGATCTAAGTCATAGATGTGTACTCCTCCATCCTAAACCAACTCACTACCTTTGTCAAAGATAATATATGATGATGACTCTTCTCTCATCACATATGGTAGTGATTTAGCTGTTAGTACAGCCCTCCATTGCCTTGATATTTCTAGGGATGACGACTCATTTGGTCATACTCCGCCTCTTTCAATTAACCATGATGTTTCCATAACCAATGATCATGATATCCTTTCTACATCTCATGATTGTCTTTCCACTACATCCTTTGACACCTTCATGCATACACCCAATTATTCATTGTCTGTTGATAAATTTGTTCATACTTATTCTTAATTATTTATCTAATGAGTAACTTAATGATGCTTGCTTAAATGATGAACATTTTCTCGCGTGACGTTGCTAGGCTTAGAGATGATGACATTTCACAAGTAATTCATGATAGTACTATGAATGTTATGAATGCTTCAATGTGTCATAGTATATTGGTTCATGCTCGTTCTAATGCACATATTATTATTGTGAATGATGAAAATGTGAAACACAAATATCAACAATGTAAAACTCACACTCTCACATGCAAGCAATGAAGTTCGAGATCTTGGCTCAGAAAATTTAGCTAACAAGCAAAGTCATCCTAGCTAAGATCTTGATTTGCTCCATTGTTAGTTCCTTTTCAAAGTAACAAACTATGAAAGAACAATAATGATATGATGCAATGATAATGATAAATGCTCAAAGATAAATGATAACTATGTTTGATAAATGACAATGATAAATGCTTGAATGCTTGATAATGCTTGAACGCTTGAATACTTGATAGTGATAAGAGCGCTAGAGATATTTTTGATGATAAAGTGTTAGGGGGATTTGACAATAAAAGTGTTAGGGTATATGAATGAAATGAAAGTTTTTTATTTATATGTTTCACTTAACATTTGATCAATGGTGGAGTTTGATTTGCAAGGTCAATGGATATGAAAATTCAAGATAGAGCAAGACTTAAAATTTGAATGTGATGAAGGAGAGAAAGATTAGAAAAATTTATTTAATTCAAAAATGATAGTTCGAGAAATAAATAAATATTAATTTATTTATTTTAGAAGAAAATATTTAATTTAAATAAATTATTTTTAATTTATTTAAAAGAGGAATCTTAGCTAATTAAATAATTTTTAAAAATTATTTAATTATAGAAGAAAAGATTTAATTTAAATAAATTGTTTTTAATTTATTTAAAAGAGGAGTGTTAGGAAAATTATTTAATTACAAAGGAAAAGATTTTATTCAAATTAATTATTTTTAATTTATTTAAATGAGGAGTGTTAGCTAATTAAATAATTTTTGAAAAATACTTAATTATAGAGAAAAATATTTAATTTAAATAAATTATTTTTAATTTATTTAAAAAAGGAGTGTTAGCTATTTAAATAATTTTTGAAAATTATTTAATTATAGAGGACCAAAAATAAATTGAGTTTCATTTTAATTAATGTTGGAAGGAAAATGATAAGAGATGAATTAATTAAATAATTAAAAATTATTTAATTAATATAGATATGATAAAAAGACCAAGATAATTAAATAATTAAAATATGGATGAAAAGAGGAAAATGTTAGCTTAATTAAATAATTAAAAATTATTTAATTAATTATAGATAGAAAAAATGATAAGTATAATGATGAAATGATAACATGAAAATGCATTAGTCATTTTTAGGTGTCTACAATCAGAGATCCAATGATTGATGGATTTGGTGTAAATAAAAATATATAATTACAAGTTAAATAATTCTTGTTTTCAAATAATGATCACATACACGATGATGTTTTCCTCATAAGTGTAGTTAGATATACTTTTATTGATGTGGCTTTACAATGGTTTGATATTTCTTATACTTATACTTCATTCATTACTTTTGCATGTAACTTTATTGAGTACTCTATTTCTTGTCCTAGAGTGTGCTTGCATAGTGATTTTTATCTTTCAACCTCTAGTGGCCATTCCCTAGAAGGTCTTATGGATTCATCTACATTTTCTAATGATCAACATTTTTAGATGCCTATAATGATTCTACTATGGAAAATTATGTACCTTCACATGATCCGTCATCTTTTAAGGATCATAGTATGTATGATTATCATGTTGTCCCATATAAACTCCCATTATCCAACATGAACATAAATATAAAATGGAAATAAATGAAGAGGAATTTCATTGTGATATATTTCAATCTCCATTTGGATCATCTAAGGAAAGTATCCAAATTATTGATGATCAATCTATTACATATTACCCAGCACTCCTTACCCTTTCTCACAACACGATTTCTAGTACTACTTATCATAGGCATTTGCAAATTACAGACGTTATTCAATACATGCCTATCAATGATCCTAGAGATATCCTCAATGCTTGTAACAATGAGTTCTTCTTTGATCTTCTTTCATCTATTTCTGATTACACTTCTACAGGAATGGAGTCAAAGTTATCTAATAACTCTCTTTCCAATAGATCCAACTATCTAGAAACCAAAAGAACCACCAAAATAAACAAACACTTGGCACAAAATTCCTACTAATGATACATATATATTTTATTTATTTTTATTTGCTATGCTTTTCTTCATCATGTTCATTGCAACTTTGTGTATGATTTAAAGCTACCTCTTATGGTACAAATTAACACAAGTGTCCATGAACATTCATTTTATTTCATAACCTCTTTTTCTTTGTTTTCTTTGTGCCTTTGTGTTTTTCCTTGTGGATTTGGGATTATGCAAAGAAATGAAATGTCCTCATCACAATTTCATTCATGTTGACCAAAAACATAGTTGCCTTTACTTTTTGGTTTATACTTGGCCTTTTTTATTAAGCCACAATTGTTATGCTCCTTCTCATCAATCGTCTCTCTTTTTTCATAGTTGACCCTTTTGATTGAGCCACAATTGTTGTCCTCTTTCTCTTTGATGTTCTATTTTTGCATGATTTTCCTTGGCCTTTTTCTTACACCTTTTTTTTTGTCGTTTTCCTCTTGCACTTTCACACTTCTATTTGTCTCTCTTACACTTGTGGCATTTTTCATTCACACACAACACATTTCTTGGCTTCCTCACTTGGTGGTATCTATGGACATTATCCTCCAAGCCAAGAAATTTCTTACTCTCCTCTTAGAGGACATCCACCTCTAATGATTATCCCATACCTTTACATGTTTACATCCTACATGGTATGCTTTTCCATTGTCATTACATGTCAATATCACTTCTTATGGCATCTCCCTTGTGGTACTTCCTTGCTATTGCCTTGCAGCACTATGTGTATGCCACCCTTACACACTCACTTATACATGGCATGTTAATCTCATTGAAATTACATGATTCATTTGGTATGAGGTCATCTAGCTATAACCCATGCTTGTCCTCAAGTTGGAGACAACACAGAGTGCACCTTTTATACACACATTTTCACATGGTTATATAATGACGCTCGTTTACACACACTTTTGTCATTTTCACATGAGCATATATTTACATGGGGCATAATATGGCTATTTCACAATGATATCTTACATCATCTAGATTATGTTGTTACTTCATGCTTATATCATGCACAACACCTATCACATTGCTCTTGCACAATGACAATTAGCACATGGCCACTTTACATTTTTCTCACTCACTTGTCCTCACACCTGGGGCAAAATCAGCAGCATTCTTTTTTTTCCATCACATAGTCTTTCAGAATCACATCCTTCAATTTACAAACTAAAGCCAACACATTGCTAAATATGATCATTGAACTTTTTTCTCTTCTCAAATTGATTCCATCGCAATGTATGCACTCAATTGAGGGGCACAAATTATATCCACCTTTTTAAGTCTCAGTTGTTACAAGGTTCATGTCTTATCCTTAATCCGGACTCAATTGGTTACATCCTCATGATTGTCACTTACATCATTCTTCCATTCCCTCTCAATTTTTTGTAATGTCCCATTTAATTCCTAAATGTCTGCAGCCTATGTTTCAAAAGAAATCAATAAAGATAATTAATATTACACCAAACTAGCATTAAATAAAGATTAAGTTGTTAGAAATGGTCAACTAGCATATGAAGGGTTGTGTCCCTTGAGCAAGATAAGGTATATAAGGAAGGCAAATCTAGAAGGAAAGGGAAAGGGAAAAGAATCATTATGACTGATTACAAGTAATAGACAGCAGCACTAGCAACTTAGCTTATTTAAAATTAAATTAATATTCCCCAAATGCAGCAATGAAGAGCTGTAACTTGTAACTATTGAGGTGAAAAGGTGTGACTCCCTCAAACTTGAGATATAAAAGGGAGAGCATTTCATTTGAGAAAGACATCCATAACATCATTCAATAATTCAATTGAGAATAGAACCTTATTAAATTATGTTCTCAAGAGTAATGATGATGTGAGAAAGGATGCGACTCCTAATGTGAAAGGTTGTGACTCCCTCAATAATAAGATATGAAAGGGGGATCATTTCCTTGTGGAGAAATCATAAATGGGGAATAAATCTATCAATCAATTTGCAAATAAAGTATTATTCTCAAAAGGCAGCCATGAAGGGTGGTGACTCATTTATTGTGAAGGGTGGTGACTCTTTCAAGAAATCGATATAAGGGGTAAATCAGTTCATTGACATGTTTCAATCACCAATCATCACTCATCTATCCATCAAGAAATCAAAATATCAAAATATCAAAAGATCAATCAATTCATAATTCAATCATCAAACCATTCAAGCATCAAATTATTCAATCCTCAAATCATTCAATCATCAATTCATTCAAGCATCATTCAAATATTAACTTGTCAATCCTTAAATATCAATCAACTCACAATCATTTAGCATATCATATCAAGTGGATCAGATTGGAAAAAGGAAAATATGAAATTGAAATATAAGACATCTATTGGAAATAAATATTGTTTTCAGCAAGAATATTACTGGGAAGTAAGTTTAAAGGACAATCTTAGAATATAAATTAGGAATATTGCATAATGATATTTTATCACCAATTAATATAGTAAATTGCATTAGCACTCTATTTTGAATTTATAGAAGTGTTTTGCAAATAAGGAGGCCGATCAACCTTTCGAGTTCACAAGAGGTGAAATACTGGCCTTCCCTTCACCAAGGATGCCACCCCAAGATGGATGGATTGGAGATCCTACCATGCTCGTGGGTTGGGAGGTGAATGAGTGCTCCTAGGCTTGATCAAGGAGGATGGTGCACCTCCAAAGTGGACTAAGGGATGGAGTGGACCTGAGATCCTACCATGTTCGTGGGTTGGGAGGCGGATGAGTGCTCTTGGGCTTGAAGGTCTTCTCAAGTATGCCACCCCGAGATGGATGGACGGGGATCCACCCATGATCTCGATTTACAAGGACAACCATCCTTGAGATTGCGGATTGCAAGCATTTCAAGTAAGTTCCTAATATGATTGGCTATAAGAATATGCCTTGGAATAATCACTAATGATGTTAAGATATTTTGAATTCAAATATTGATAATGTTATGAACCATAGATCTAAATATTACAATGTTTTAGCTATGATGTATTGCTCTCAATATTACAATATTTTATATTAATTTGAATATAACTGTAAAGTTGATACTTGTTATTACTAATATCATTTTTTAGTGATTATTACTGTTCTACAGACCTAAAATTAGGAATTTCCCAAAAGGGGACATTACATTTTTGCATGGTTCATGTTTGTATCCTTCATGTGGGCCAACTCTATTATAGATTTGTCAATCAGCAAATGGAGGCTTTGTGATGCCAAAGTGTGTGGAGTGTTTGCTAGTCAAGTCAACACAAGGACCCAAAAAATTTAACGTTAAAAATTAAAAACCAAAAGTAAGATTTAAAACTAAAACTTAAATTAAGGGTTAAAATGTGAAGACTAAAATTAAAAACTTTACAAGTTAAAATTAAAATGAAAATTGAATTTAAGAAAAGAATAAAAATTGTAAGAGCATAGCAAATTGTGTTAATGAGATTAAAATTAGAAATCTATAACTAAAATTAAAATTAATATTTGTGGTAGGGGCATAAATCAATTAAAAATCAAAAGGGGTGTTAGGACTTACTAGTTTTCATACCCCCATCTCACTTCCCATCATGTATAACTGATCTGAGCAAGTTTTCATGGCTTTGTAATGTTTAGGTGATGTCTTAGGCATTGTACTCATACCCCCTTCAACCCAAGCACCCAAATTGAAAAGCCAAAAATTTGTATAAATGTGAATGTTGCCAGGAGTTTCATCTTTAAGAACACCCAATTAGGTATCTCTATTTCAAATTTGAGGAAAATCCGATCAAAATTGTTGAAGTTATGCAATTGTTGGGTTTTCCTAGTGTTAGGAATGTCGTGTTTCATATTTGAGGAAAATCCTACCAAAATTGTGAAAGTTATGCAATTGCGAGATTTTCCTAGTGTCAAGGATGTCATGTTTCAAATTTGAGGAAAATCTTACCAAAATTGTGAAAGTTATGCAATTACAAGATTTTCCAAAATTCAAGGATGTCATGTTTCAAATTTGAGGAAAATCCAACCAAAATTGTGAAAATTATGCAATTGCAAGATTTCTCTAGCGTCAGGGATTTTGTGTTCCAAGTTTGAAGAAGTTTCGAGCAAAGAAGATATGCAATTGCAAAACTTCCTTGAGTACTGGGATATTCCACTATTGCAGAAATTCCTTGTGTACTAGGATATTTGTAATGTCCCCCCGCCCCCCTTGTTCTGTGGTTTCTTTTTATTTTTTTGAGCTTATCTGATATTTTTGTGATTTTTGCCAGGAAACACGAAAATGCATATATTTGCAAAATAGCTAAATAAATAGAAAAACTCATAAACTAAATAGAACCCAGTTCATATATTGGCAATGAGATTACAATAAATGCATACCCATTTGACAAGATGTGAAGTTACAGGTCTGATATGCAAAACCAGCAAACTGGAGGTTCACAAACTTGGATGCCACTCCTCAAAACCTCATGATCACGCCTCAGAATCGATGCACAACTGTTCTCCTGCCCTAAACATCACAAAAATGGAGTGATGGCTGCTGCAAAAGCTAGGCGTTTGGCCTAGGAAAACCCCCACATGCCTGCTGCAAATGTATGGCCAGCAAATGGGGTTTAAATGTGATCCTTTCTCACTTTGAAAATGCTGTTAATACCTCCTCAAATCTGCAAACTCATCTTCCCTTCGAAACCCCTTCAATAATCCTTCAAAATACTGATGCAAAACATTCAAATGGAGCACAGGCATAACCCTTGTATGGAGCTATCAGCTGATCACCCTTGAGATATCTTCCAATCATGTAGATGATGTTCCTCGCGAGAGTTTCTGTCCTCACAAAGCAAATAACCAGTCAACCAGCAAACTCTTGTTCCAAATATTTTTTCAACATAAAAAGCAAAAAAGCAAATGAATTGGCTTTTATACTCCTCCAAACCCCCACACCCAAGTTGGCATTTCAAATATATTTTATTTAATATAATTTCCCACCTTATGACTCCCTTTTATATTTGGGTGCTCAACTTATATTATATTCTTTAAAAAACACTTATATCCCTTTTTAATATAAGTCCTTTTAATATATATTAATAACGCATAAAGTTAACTAATTTAAATTAACTTTATTATTATTGATGTTATTAAAATTAAATGCATAGGACCATAAATAAACCAAGATAACTCCAGGATATAAATCCGCCATCATGCCCAATATAGTAACACTACCAACTAACCATACCAATGACCCCCTGTGACTTATTATAAATAGTAAGTATAGTCAAAAGTGTCCAAAAAACGCTTTGGAAGGTGCACAGAGAAAACCACGAAATGCTCTGAGCTAGGAAGCACCAA